>JAVSBV010130239.1:0-17643 GCA_033117975.1 Parotocinclus spilosoma
TTGTCTAGGTGACCCCAAACTTTTGAACGGTAGTGTATATATATATATATATATATATATATATATATATATATATATATCATAATCAGTGCAAATCAGAATATGTGGCAGTAGTCTGGGAGCTTGATTACCAATAAGTTTTCTATAGGATTAAAACAGATATGCTTGAATATTGGCCCATTAGAATTTGCTTTATTTCTACATAAATATGACCGGAAACATTCATTCAGACAAGATCTAACACATTTTAAAATTTTTATTGAAAAATCATGTGGCACATGGAGAGCCTGCCTATGTTTTCTTAGCCACCTATAAAATGCACTTGTAAAAAAACACCCATGTCCATATTCAGTACTCTTGGTACCTTGGCAAAAAAAGAGTAACTATATTCAGCATGGGAACATTGTCATGACAGATATGTAACTGTACTCTGCTGTACTGTAATGCTTAGTGAAAAAACACCGATAATTCTGCAGTAACATTACATTTTTAAATGATGGATAACCCCTTACTTCCTTACTAACAATAAAGCTAGAACAAAGAGATTTAAATGCCGCTCAGGATCAGTGAGTTAGCTCAAGCTGTTCTGATTTACTTCTCCACTTTACACAGTCCTTCCCAGGTCACATTCACCAGTAAGTGCTGCAGCAGCAGAATCTGATCTCTACCTTGGCCTGTTCCCAGAATTCTTCACGATTGATCCTCTTCATCTCGATCTCTGCATTTGTTTTCTCATAGGTGGTGCCCTGAGAGAAGCCATGAAACAAAATGAAGGAAGTGTGAGCAGCTAATTGGGATTTCATCTTAAGTAAGGTTGTCATGTTCTGATTGAAGCACAGTAAGGACTTTTAAACTGCTGGCTGACATATACAGTGAATGGGCTGCTTGGAATGCTATTCTAGTGTTGCATATTACTGAGTCAATGTTAAGTTATGCAATGAACCAGATTTCCCTGTTAAAGTTTACTTATTGTTCCTTAGTTAATGGCAACATTTACTTTGTTTGTATTCATTCATTAAGTGATTAATTAAAAGCAAAGCTAACAAAAAGAGGGTGGTCACTCCAAACTCTGAAAAACAAGCGGAAGTAGCTGGACGACTTAAGAGGGGTGTGTGAGTCATGGTCTGCATTGTCACAGTCTTTCATAGAGTGGAGCATTGTTTCATTTCCTCCTGGGCTAACAATACCGTTAGTAAAAAATGCTTAAAGCACTTCCCTCTGAAAGCAGCAACACGTTCTGACAGACTTATTTATTCATATATTATTATTATTATTATTATTACATATATTATATGAGGTAGTGGAAGCACAGACTATATATTATATACATCTGCATTTCTATCTGTGAAATAGGAGAGCAAATGAAATTGATGTCTACTGGTCATTACCACAGTCACACAGTCTTTTTAGGCTACTGTTATATAAATACAATGCTCACAAAAATGAGGGGATATTTCAAAATGAATATGAAGAGGATCCCAAAAAAGCTGCTGGACAATCTGATCCTGTCCATGCCCCATCACTGTCAGTGTGTTTTGGCGGTCTTGGGTGACCATACACCCTACTGAACAGTCAATGTGTGGCATTCATGTCCAGTTTATTTGATTGTTCATTTGTCTTCTTTAATGTTGCTTTTGGCGTCTGTAGCTATCCCAGCGACACACACAAGGCCATATCCATACACAAGTTCTTCTCATGAATAGTCACAGATATACACACACAAGGCCATATCCATACACAAGTTCTTCTCACATGTACGCACACAAGGCAATGACAATTTAGATTAATCAATTAGAGTGCATGTCTTTGAACTGTGGGAGGAAACTGGAGTACCCAAAGTAAACCCACGAAGACACGGGGAGGACATGCAGACTTCACACAGAAAGGATTGACACACAGAAAGGATTGAACCCAGGACCTTCTCGCTCTGAGACAGTGGTCCTACCCACCAAGCCACCGTGCCACCCTCTCATCCAGTTTAACATGCTTCTGTTAACCCTCATGAATATATCATTTGCTACACATCAAACTATCACTCTGCTACGTACTTGCTACTAATTGAGTTTGCATTATTTACGTAATCAAAAAACTTTAAAAAATACTTTTTGGCTGCACGATAAATGGTGCATACCTGTAATTAATAGAGCCTTCACTAAAGATCAATATCTTCTCTAATTTATGCCTCTAAATAATGCCACTAAAAATCAAGTCCCTCCCATTTAAGTCACGTACAACATGCTCTGGGTTCTCCTCATCTTTCGTACGTAGGCGGCCTAACACCGGGCTGGCCACCGGACCTGTCCCATTGGTCAATTTCTGTCCGATGGCAGAGGGATCAATGTCGTCCATGCTGCTGGCATTGATGATGACGTCTACGCCCTGGAGAAAAGGAAAGAGAAAAGGAAAGAGAAAAGGAGAGGGCAATTGAAAGAGAAACGCATCAGCACTTGTAACCCAAGGCCACTCTCTACTGAACAGCAATGACTGCAAGTGTGTGCATGGCACAGTGGAACTGTGGCTGAGTGTGTTAAGAGTACAGAACAAACTTCAAAGCAACAGCAGAAGGATAAAAAAAAGAACATCTTTGCCTGTGGTGTTCATAAATAAGCATGATATGCATGTCCAGCCTATTCAATGACAGTAAGCAAATGCATTTGCACAACAAAGCTACTGTCCAGATTGTGTAACCATATCGATATTAACACAGTGTATAGAACCATAGTGTAAGTGTAGCAGGGATTTTTCTTCTTCTATTTCTCCTGAAAATGGCATTGTACACAACAGTCCGTAAGTCCTACAGACACCAAAAATGGAGGGTAGATGTAGTACATGTGCATCTGCCCTGGCAACAAAAATGGCACTGATTAGCCAACTGGGGACCGCTATTGCAAAACATCAAACTTTAAGTTCCATAGCTCCGACCCCATATGGCATAAACACAAATGATCCTTTTCTCCTGATAATGTGTCCCATGGCTTACATAAAAAGCCTCAAAACCATATAGCTCCACCCACTGATGTTGAGATCATTTGCATAATATGCAAAATTACACAAATAACTACTCTATGGATTTTCACCCCACAAATACAAATTTGGCATCAGAAGTCTGTAATAATTATCACAAAAAATCTTTAATATACTGTACAGCGTTGCCACTCAATTAAATGGGTGGAGTCAGACAGGAATAAAGTACATATATACTGTTTTTAGCTCATTAAAAGCATTGCACAGGCTGTCATTAAATATCATAAGCACATACTATAGGAGGGCATGGGCGTGGTAGTGGGGGCCCATGAAAATCCCCATGTACGGGCATGGATAGGGGCCCACTGACATTGAGAGTGTCCAAGGCCCAGAATTTGCTGCTACGCCCCTGTATGAGGGTCTTAGACTATGGCAATATGTGGTGTAACTGCAATGCTAGGTGGCACTGTAACATACAAGATAGTGAGACTAATCAATTATTACAAATCAATAATTACAAATTAATCCTTTGATCAACTCTGACTTAATTGCTTTTTTCTCTCTTAGATGTAATTATTTTACATAAGTAAACGTAATTAGATGTAAACTGCCAAATTATCAGCAGCTTATTTTACATATGTTCATAGTCAAATAAATAAAGCAATCAGATAGAAATGTAGATGGCAAAGCTCATGGTAGGTGCCCATTACTACCATGACTGGGCAAGCCACATGCAGGGGTTCACCAGGGATCTCATCCAGGCCTTGGCACGTATGGAGAGTACTGTTGCGGCTCTGGCGGCTGGGACCATGGGTGCGCCAGCTCCTGAAGTGGCGTTGACCCCAGTCTCTGATGCTGGGCCTGCTCCGGAGCTGGAGTCCGTCCCCATATTGGACACCGCAATCGTTCCAAGCCCTGAAACCGTGGTCGTTCCAGTTCTTGAGGTCGTGGACACCCCAGGACCCAAAGCAGAATCTGCTCCGCATGCAGCGATCTCATCAGCCCCGGTCCCTGTAGTCATGCTTACTTACTAGATGCCATGGGCCCAGGGACTAAACTGGGCATCTTTTGTGGCTCAATCACCAGGTTTTTTGCTTTATTGTTGTTTTTCTTGGAGTTTCTCTGTCCGCTCTCCTTTTCTTTGTCTTCTATCTCCCCCTTTTTTTAGGGGGGGGGGGGGACTCCGTTCCATCTCGGCGCTTCAGAGCCGCGCCTTGGAAGTAAGGGGTTGATGGTTATGTCAGGATGAGACTGCTTCTCGGCAATCTTGTCGGTCTGCCTTCTTCCTGGGAGCTTGGCATCCTGTAACACACTGCCCAGTGCTCATTGACCAGGATTGCCATTTGCCATAGAAAACCATATTTGGCAGATCTGCCACTAGCACCCTGTGCTTTTCACAGACGAAAGCAGGTTTCACCTAAGCAAATTTGGCGAGACACCAAGGAAAACATTATGCCACCTGCAACATCATTAAGTATGACCGGTTTGATGGTGTATCTGTGATGGTCTGAGGAGGCATATCCCTGCAAGGACCCAGACCTCTACAATCTAGATAACGATACCCAGACAGCTATTAGGTATCGGCCAGACGTTACACTGGTTCAGTTGGTCCTGGGTTTCTCCTGGTGCATGACAATGCTTGGCCTCATGTGGCAAGAGTATGCAGGCAGTTCTTAGAGGATTCAAGAATTAATACCATTGACTGCCCCCCTGCTTGCCTGACTTAAGTCCAGTAGAACACCTCTGGGACATTATGTTTCGGTCCTTCCAACACTGCAAAGTTGCACTTCAGACTGTTCAGCAGCTCACTGACACACTGGTCCAGATCTGGAAGGACATCCCCCAGAACACCATCTACTGACTTAATAGGAGTCTCATACAAGCCCGTGAAGGCCATACAAACTACTGAGTAACCATTTTGAGTAGTTCAAGTTAAATGGACTTGTCTCCTGCATAATTGCATAATTGAATTCTACCCTCTGTAGAGTGATTCTTTTCATTTCACACATCAAAAGATGTGGCCTAGCACATTACCCAGTCCATATCAGAAAAGATATTGAGCATAATTGTTTGTCCTATTGAGATCTGATGTGTTTTCAAAGTGTTCCTTTAATTCTTTTAAGTAGTGTATATACACTCAGGTCAGACCAGTTTGGTGCAATCAATTAAACAAATCCATGTCTTTGCACAGTGGGAGGAAACCAGAGCACCTGGAATAAATCTCTTCAGAGGACATGCAGACTCTACACAGAAAAGGATCCAGATTGCTCCACCTGGGATCAAACTCAGGACCTTCTCGCTGACACTCTTGTTAACTGTGCAGTCACCTCATTCATTCTTTGAGAGCCTAAACCAGCATATCATGATTGCAAGTGTGCTTAAAGCTGTAAATTGCTGCTTGCAACTATATCGTCTTTTTATTTCCATCTGTTTGTTTCTATGTCCACCATCCATCCATCTGTTAATTCATCCAGCCCTAATACCCATAAATCCATCCACCAATCCCATGGTATAAAGTCTGAACCTATTCAGATTTCTGCAATTATCTGATTATTCAAGTGATCATGAAGGCAGCGTACTCCAATTTCTTGGATTGGACAAAAGTATAGAAAACAGATTAAGAAATTCGATAAAGTGGGTTGGTTTTTATTCCAGTAGTCGGATGTATCACTGCATATATAGCCTTTCTCCGATGTCAATCAGTTTCCTCAGTTTGAAAATGCATGTAAACGAAACCGTATAGAATGCAGAGCTGTTCCAGATGCGACTAGTAGAATCAAACACGGTTGCCAGGTCCGCTTATTCTAAGAGACATTGGTTCTTAAGAGCTTGTTTGAATAGACCTAGTTGCTTGTTTCTCTCACAGGATTTGGCAACCATGGAACTAGATTATTGGGTAGTAGCAAAGAAAAACTGTGATTATTGCCAGACTCATGGAAAACTGGAGTATCTGATTATCCGATGACCCAAGTGCAGGTAAACTCATTTTACTAACTGTATGTAAACGCACTCTATGCTTTTAAAGGTGCTCTATAAATAAAGATGACTTGTCTAGAGCCATCCAATTCATCGCTCCAACTAACCATTTAGCTGCCACCAACCTTTTCATCTTTCTATTAATTGATAAGTCAACTCAAACAGGTACCTAACCTATCACTCATCGACCCATAACCAAACCTATAAATCCAGTCAGGCTGAAATACCTATCAACACCCCGTCCATCCATCCATGGATCAATTTGGCAAGTATTGAAGTATTGCATCAATAAATTTAATTAAGCAGTTAGCCAGCAAACCATTTATTCATATATAATCCATTCATCTTACTATGAATCATTCACCCACCCCTACATGGTGCACATTCACCCATCTATGTATTTACAATAGCATTCACCGATCATCCATTGTCCAATCCCCATTTCATTCTCTTGCACAAACATGGATCATTTGTACCACAGAGAGCCTACTATCTCTCTGCCCTCTCTCCTCTATATCCTCATGTGTCCCACTCTTCCATCCACTCGATTCTTCTGTCACTGTAATAACATGCTGTAGTTGAAAAGATGGCATGCAAAAAAGGCTCCACTTGCCATTCAGTTCTCTACAACAATCACACACCTCCACTTTAATAACCCACAAGAGACCTGTATTAGTCATAGGCAGACATTCTCCTCCACATGGTACCAGGGGTTTCTCCCCCTTGCGCGCGCGCACACACGCGCACACACACACACACACACACACACACACTTTGATGTCCACCCACAGACCCACAGATTACAAGAATTTACTCAGCTGAACATGAACAGTTCAGATGTGTAATGGGCGGCTGAGGATCAATGGAGTAATGAATGTAAACTGTGGAGAGTGGAAAGAGCTTCACAGACAAGGGGTTGTTATGACATAGCCTTTCAGGAACTGTTCACAAAAAACATTTGGTGACATTAATAGATCCACATACAAAGACAAAAAAAGCAACTAACTCACAACACATAATAACCGATACACACGCTAATACTCTTAAGCGTTTTCTTTATTTTTCAATACTTAGATTTTTTAATATTTGATTTCTAGAGTATGAAAAGAAATACCAGAATTTTAATAGTAAAAACAGAGGTTCCTTTACCTTGATGAGACCCACCTGGAAAAACTCAGCGATGCTGGCGACATGACTGGCACAGGCACACTTCCTGGCATCAGGCACATCCTCCCCTACCTGAACAAACATCATTACCATGATTACAAAAGCAGACAGTCCTTAGGGATGCTTGCATACCCTAGAAGCTGCATAAAATGAGACAAGCAGACTAAAGCAAATTTTCTTTGATGCAAAACCACCTACAGCTGTCAAACAAAAGCCTTGAGATAAATAGCATTTTTCTTTTCGTTTGCTCATTTTCACTGAGCAAAAGGTAACAAATTATCTGCAATGCATCGAGTCGGATATTTCCATCTTTAACAATACAGAGGTGCGGATGGTATGATCAGTGCTCAGTGCACGTATAATATTCATACAATAAAACCTGATTACAGGGGTGTGCATAGAAAACATAATGACTAGAACAGAGATATTACAGTATACAGTATCCCACAACATGTGCTGGATCTGTGGACCGTTAAGACTGTGGGCTGAAACAAGGCTTGTTACAGATTATTAGCTCTTCTTTTCTAAAAGTTTGTCAAATGCTTTGCTATTTAAACAGGGCATCAACTAAGGGCATAACTGCATCGACAAGAACGACTCCAGCCAGTAGGGAGGCAGTCAATAGAAGTTCAACTCACCCAATTAATGAGGATGTAGCGAGGCAAGGCAGCAGTTGGCTCCTTCAGACTACAGAAGCCATACATGATACGACTGTTATCAAAGGTCACCATGATCTCAGCCAAGCCACCATCTGTCAATCAAGAACAAGGGAGAGGGCATGAAAATACAGTCACATGTTAGAGTTTACCCATGCATTTTTCTGCACAGTATCCCCCTCAGTGTGGACCTGTGATGCTTGATGGAGTCCTGCTTAAGGTGTGCGATGTGGCTAACATTTTTAAGACAGGCCCAACATTCACAGTGAGCCTAACCGCTAATAAATGGTTCAGAAAACTATGAAAACTTCACATTAAAAATCATTAATGAAGAATTCTTAAAGCTTCCCAGAAACCCGTGGGTTAGCAGTTAGTATTAAATAAGCACATCATCTTTCGAAACAGCAATGTCACCATTTATAGTATGCTCATTTTTCATAGCTTTTTTTTAAGGCCGGAAAAATGAATGCCTTATTCGTTCTTGATGTAACCGTTACTTAACCATGTAGTTATGTTCCCTGTCTGAAATGGCTCCCTTGGCGCTATTATCCTTCTTCTAACTACTATATGGGGCATAATTAATCTGTAAGGAACATAAATGTAAACAATATTGGACAATACCTATAACGCTTTACTCATTACTGTGGGACAGCAGATTTCCCCACATAACCAGAACAATTCTGTGTCTGGCACAAAAGATGAACGCTTGCAAACAAAAGTTTACAATCTAATTAAATTAATATTTTGCGTAAAAATGCATAATTTATGTACAAATGCTTGTAAGTAATTTGGTATGCACTGTTGAACGTCCATCCAACCAGTGTCCATTTGCTTTAATGGCAAGGAAAATTATTAAATTATAATAAATGACAGTAGAAAATACAATTTTAACTAAGGATGCTGCAGCTGTAAACAGCTGGTCACCCCACCGGCTACCTATTTTAAGTAAAACCACTTTGATTGTTCCCCATTACCTGTATATTTTTTTCAAAGCTATACCTATTTACTTTCACTTGTTCATCTGGCTGATCTTCCTTGTTGGTCGTAATACTGTCTATCAATTAATTTTTGGCTTCTGCTAAACAAAAGTATCAGGTTCATCATACCATCCTCTTAAGTGTTATGGCTTTCCCCTACATAGGATCATAACAGAACATTACAGTATTTTCTATCATTGTTGTAAAATTCCATAAATGAATGGCATTTGGGATGCTGTGTCGATGGTATTGTTCCACATGGTCTATTAAACTGCATACCTGTAAAATGCGTTCGATTGAAATTTATGTTGTACTCTTATGCAACTGTGCGTGTTGCATTTTATAGAAAAAAATATTCCTTTATTGTCAAATACAATCAAGCATAGTTGTGACTAATCATGATTACTATGGTAAAATTGGTGCGATTATAGCATTTCAATATTTAATCATTTGTCATTCCTACTTTTATTGCAACAGCATGTGGTTTAAGTCACGGAGGGAACGTATTTTGACATGCGTGTCAGTGTCAGTGATGTAATCTGAAGCAAAACGTTCAAACAACCTTGTGCATAAACAAATTGGCACATTTCTTAACATTTCTATGGACAATTGCTCTAATGCTACGTCAATGCTGTATTTAAAAAGAGTGTGTCAACCTAATATGGAATCCATCTGTTTTCTCTGACAGTGCACTATAATCCAAGACTACACTAAGTGTATATCAGGAGGCCTGTAAATAAAGGCCACCTCTGAAAAAGTAAGCAACCTCTATAGCTGAAGTATCTGCTGGACTAATTAGTGGGGCAGACAGTGGGGGGCTGGTGACTCATTTCCAGTCAGTTGAATTGAAATTTTAAAAGCTAAATCAAAACAAGGGTGATTCTGGCAGGAGATGACACACACACACTCACAGACACTCACACACACTCACACACACACACACACACGGTCATCTTCTTGAACTGAACTACAACACGGGGCCTTTCTCACAAGTAAGAAAAAATTTGGACAACGCAGCAGGAAGCCTCTCTATCCTCTCTGCTCCCAATAGTCATTAATACTGATTAAAATGTGGAGCAGGTAGGACTACATAATTACCCTTTAGTGAACCAAATAAGCATCTCCTCTTGGCTCATACACAATAGCCAGACCTCAACTGTGGCGCAATCTCACTTGTACAGGCTTCCCTGCCAACAACGACGTGCTACGTTCTGAAAGATGCCTTGCCTTGTTCCACTGTAGGCACTGAGCCATTAAAATTGTTACTGTGAAATTACAGGTTCAGTGAGCTAAATAAGCCACAAGGCGCCATGCAGTTTGATCAGATAAACCATCGTGCAGATAACGAGGTGGCATTTGCAGTGAATATGGCAGTTACAACATGATAGAATATGATTCAAACAGTAAATTGCACCTCCTTGGGATATTAACAATGTGCAATAACCACAGAAATGAGGCTATTCCCCAGAACTACACCAACATATCCCTTATTACAGTAACAATTATGCTAATTTTGGTGTCAGAAATGAGTGTCATCAATCACTATCACAGAGTTATTGCATTCAGATTAGTGGCAAAGCTACATTTATGTGAACTGAATATGACCCACCTCCTGATGATGCCAGTGCCAGATCGTTGCTGTCATCTTCATATGTGTACAAGGCCCTGGAGAGCACAAGAGAGAGAAAGACAAACAGTTAAGATTTAACATATTTAATATATATCATGTAAATGATATTTAACAGGGCTGTTAATTGACAAGGTGTATATTTGCGTCGTTTACCGAACAAGATCTTAACAATTATATACATTATTAAAATTCTGTCTTGTAATCCAGGTTTTGTGTCCGAGAACAGCTGGTCTGAACAGGCAATCATTGCTGTGAATGTATAAAAAAGAGGCTTCCATTTGGACTAGAAACTGTTCATTTTACTTTTAATCGGTTAATGTGGTCAGAGACTTTTTTGTGCAAGTGTGGGTATGTGTGTATGACTTTCTGCTACTTCTTTGTAACAAGCTGTAAATGGTGTTTGTAAGTAAACGTTCCTGTCCTGTTGTAAATAAAACTTTGCTTGTCCCCCTACTCTTTCTAACCTGTGTCTTTCTAACCTGTGTCTCTCTAAGCTGCCTCAGTTTTATCTGGCTGATTTTCTGTATTATTTGTAATACTGCTTATCATTGCATTGTTGGCTACCATCAAAAAGTACCAGGTTAATCGTACTATGCTCTTAAGTGTTACAGTATTCCCCCAGGCAAAATCATAACAATACATCACTATTTTTCTACCACTGTTGTGAATTTCCATAAGATTTAGCATGTGTATGGCAGTTTATGTTGTCAGTATGAAGACGGTGTTCCACTCGTGTTTCCAGCAACACCGCTGACAGATATACGTATAGTTTTCAGACAGTTTTCTGGTGAAAATACCCTTTATATTTACAATAACATGGCCAAAAAAGAATGTGACTATGGTCTGGTCAATTACTCATTCAATTGTTCTTTTTTTTCAAATTCAATTTGGTCAATTTTGTGTTATTTCAAAGAATGTAATGCAGACATTAAATGGTGCATATTTGTAGAATTTAGAATGAAGAATAATAAGATGCTCCACAAGGTCATGGTGCTAAAAAAGTGATGATTGTGGTCACATTAACATATTATTTACTAAGGCTGTCACTTTAACGTGTATATATGTGTGATCACCATTAAATACATATCTGAGAGTATGATGGTGTTAAATGAGACTGCAATATAGGAACTACAATCATGACCACCTATAAACATTTCAAGCTCATATTGCATACTGGTTTGATGTAGCTGACTGGTATATCTGAATGGCTAGGTAATATCAGCATGCATATTTCACAACCCTTTATTGTGTCCAATACTAAATACACTGCTGACAAAAATGAGGGGATAATTCATTATGGGAGATTTCATTTTAAAGTATCCCCTAATTTTATAAACAGTATATTCTAACAGATACAACATAATTAATTATTTGTTAGTGCAGGTTGGCTATTAAATATACATAGAATCATCCAGCAGATTATCTTTTCTACGTCACATTCACTATGGTGTTGGAAATCTGAGAGATTAGTAACTGTAGAGATGTAGATTGGAATGCAGACTTGCCTGAGGACAAATAAAGTACACTTTAGGTCAATGGTGCTGTTAGCTAAGAGAGTAGAAGCAGCGTAAGAACACTGCTGTTTTTGGGAACACATGGACACTTTGGCTAAGACTACACAGTTAGTGTCAACATTACTGAAAAAATGTTAGGATATGTGGTCACACACCCAAAAATCTAACCTTTAATCCAATTTAATCGGAGTAAAACACCTCTGAAAGTCTCTGAAAATCCCACCTCTGCCTATCTGTTACACATTGGAGATGTAAGAATTGTACATTTCTCTGAATAAAGGCAGCACTTAAATGGCATTAATGGAAATATGAGGCAACAAAGAGTCCAAATTTCCTTAGTCCTACATCAACCCTGGGAAACTACATTTATATAGCAATACCATCAAAATAATTATACATCTAAATTACAGTTCTTATCCACTTTCAAAGTTGTAAATAACATGCTAGGACGAGAAAACCAGTGTATTAGTCAAATGACCCCCCCAACTCCACACAGTAAAGAGGTTGCTTGAAGTGGCAAGCATTTATTCAAGGATGATAACAATGCAAATAAATGAAGATAACTGCATTAATGAAGCCAGTTTGTTGATTGCTTTAAAAGTAGCAACAATTAAACAAAATCCTATGTAAACCCTTATAACTATTTGTTTACTGATTTTTACCTATGGTATCTATAATTCTGTAGTTGACTATACTTAGTTACAAGCATTAGAAAGATCTCTGATGCAGAAGTGACAGACTGCTTTAGATACAGCCAATGGCCTGATGTCTTTTGTTGATCTTGTTCTTCTGCAAACGACAAAAATGTGTGGGAGTGTGACGCTACGCAATGAGCACAACAAATGTAGGAACAGAAGGTCTAAGGCAATGGTACGAAAGAGTACCACATGCAAATGGCTCTTCACCTCCTCCCTCTTTATTGAGTACATCTGCACAACTCAGACTGCATGGTGGAGTGTTATCGCTTAAAGTCATTTTATGATAAATGCAGTACATGCAGGCACCAAAATATGGTTCTGTATGTATGGTGGGTATGGTGGCAAGAAAGACCATTTTCCAAAATAAACTGCTTGTGTTGCAGATCTGCACTAAAATAATGTAGCATACATTTGAAATTCGGGCAGAATGGTGGCTCGGTGGGTAGCACCACTGCCTCATAGCAAGAAAGTCCTGGCTCCAATCCCAGGCATGTGTTTAGGTTAATTGGTGTCTCTAAAATGGCCCTCAGTGAGTGAATGTGTATTTGCACCCGGTGTAGGGTTGATTCTGCCCTTGCGGCCAGAGTTTCTGGGTGGACACCGGCTGGCCCGTGACCCTGTGTGGATTAAGCTGGATGGATGGAAATTTTTTATTCTATCTATTTATTGAGAACTATTGATTTTTCCTACCTCAGAAAGCTGTACACCTGAAATTTGCAAGCAGGGAACCATAGCTTTTGACAACCTTTGTTAGTATCCTGCCTCTGGCAAGATGAGATTTCTGTGTTTTGAAGTTGTGTTTGGTTCCATTGTAGACTCCAGATGCCAGCACCGAAATTCCAGATTTGAAGCCTTCTGGCACCATTGAGTGAAGGTGTTTGGTTTCTTCGGCCAATACATACATGTCACTGCCCAAGTTTTCTGATATGTTTCACAGGCACATTTCACCACACATAGCAGCTATGCGTTAATAAGAGTCCCATTTTGGCCAACATTCGCATTGAGCTATGAATCGGACTTAAAACTACAGCATGCTGCTGCTGTTGTACCACTGACCTAGCTCTGACCTGGTAAGGCTGGAAATGCGAGAAAAAAATAATTGTATCATACACCAGTGTATATGGGTGGTGGATTACAAATGAATGTTGTTTCATGGGTATCTAAAAAAAGAGCCTGATCACCAAACGACAAGCTAACATTAAGGGCAGGGGTGACCTAAGTCTGGCCTTAAGGCCATATGCGGTCTGCAAACAGATTTTAATAAGCCTGTGTCATCACAAGGACATGCTCATATTCTCTTTTCCTTTCACAGTGGCAGTGGATGCCAATCCGCATCAGCGGAGCTGTTTGAGATGCAATGTGATAATGAACTTCACAGCTCACGTCATCAGGAATCCCTTCTTTTATTAACACCTGGATAATAAGTCATTTATACAGATGTGAAGACTGATCTTCTATTTTGTTTGTAATACTGCGTACCAGTGCATTATTTAGCTTCCGTCAAACAAAAGTCCGTCAGGTCCATCACACCATCCCCTTAATTGTTACAGCTTTATAAAAGTAATAGTACATAGTCATAGTAAAAAAGTGTAATAGTTTTTTCAATATGTTCTACAGTTTATACAATAACATTTATTGTAAACGTTTTAGAGGGTCAAAAAACATGGAAACATGGACATTTCACGTTTGCCCAAAGATTTTGGTTTAACTAAGAAAATCAATGTACCTTTCCTTTTCCATTACATTAACCAAAAAACACTGTCCCACTTTTGCGCTTTATATATCACTAAATTATTTCTGACATGAATTCTGTAATAATAACAGTAATAATAATGCAACAACTTGAACAGCTCAAGCCACATACACCTGTGAAAACAAACTGCTAATATGACCTTTCCAGCCTTAAAATACCCCTAGAACAAAGTTGCAGACTTTAGCCGTTCCCTAGCAGTCCCCTGTGGAACCCAATCGATCTGTTCTTGTTGCTTAACTTTGCTCTGACTGCTTCCTGTATACCATGTTAATGATTGGCAGTCACGGCCCTGAGGGAGTCTAGCTCACCAACCATATATGTGTTTGTTCCCATCAGGTCCTTAGCCTGAGTCAGCCGTAGCTTATTCTCAGCCTGTCGCCTTTAACACAATCCAGCAGGGTAAACAGCCTTAAAAGCCACAGGGAATATCAGCCACAGTGGAGAAAACAGTTTCATGCATGTATACAAACAAAAAAGAGAGAACTATTTTAACTGTGTGAGATTAAAATGAGACATAAAGAAAAAAAAACAGGCTGTAGTCATATAAATAATTCCTTTCTGAAGCAGACTTTTTATTATTCATAAAAGACTCCCCTGACCTAGAAATGTGGTTCAGAATGTTGTTGGGTTCAGAGTGTGGTATGCACATACCAGTGAGTGGGGGGCCTCCTCCATTGTGCACCAGTGTGGGAATGATGCTAACATGCTAAATAGCAAATTTCTCTTTCAATAGCTCAAAAAACACTAGACAAATACAAAACAGAAGTAAGCAAGGACAGAGGTGTAAATGGTATGACGAGAAAATACATGCCATGGTGGGTATTCCTTAGTTAAAGCACCATGGACATGGTCGATGGATGGATAAACAGATACAAACAATAGACTACTCTGTTGACCCAAAGTATATCTGCTCTATTAGAATGTAAAATTACAAAACTACCATGTGCAATGCAATACAATACAAATTGCTATTAATTTGACCTTCAGAATCATGGATGAAAAGGATTGATGGATCTTAGTGCCACATGATCAGACTGCAAGAACTTAAATGAGTCCAGTCCACTAGCTTGGAGCACATATGTAAAAATGTCATCTATGATCAATCTACCAAGGCAAGCATCATTTACTAATCAGATTGTTACTAAGTATTATGCCGAACGATGAACGGAAGAGAGTGTCACAACCGCTAAAAACTATGTACAGTAGACCGTGTACAGTTAATGGAAAAAATAAATCCCGGATTTACGCTGTTTTTGCAGAACTTTTACATTTTAAAAAATCACAAAATGTATAAAAAATATATTTGAAATATTAATTCTAGCAATAAAGGAATGTTATGAATCATAAAATATTAGGATTTACAGTAAATAGCTGTTGTATATACTCAATGTGTAGGATATGACGTGCTGTAAGCTGGGTACGGATGGAGCATGTGTGATACAAGAGTGATGTATGGAGTGTTAAGTAAAGAGAATGTTCCATTACTTCAACATGTTGCTTGATTATTAACAGTTAAAAACACTACAATAGTGTATTTACTCAGCGGATAAATACTCACCAAAAACGAGAAGTAAGACTAGAGCATCGCCCGCCTGAGTCAATACTTGACATGGCAAGTTTTTGTCTGTGGTGTTGTGTTCGCTGTTTGTGAAAGTGTCATTACAGACTGAATTTATTCAAGCCCTACGATGCTACCCAAACGTTCTGCAAGTTCTATGGCTAAAATAGTGTAGAAATACTTTAAATATAGCGTCCCTACTTTGCGGATTTTCGCTTATCGCGGGTGGCCCTGGAACGTAACCCCCACGATAAACGAGGGAACACTGTATACGTTTTTCACTTGCTTAGTTTTTTAGAAATGTTGCTAACCTTAACAAATATGTTCCATTTACCATTGCGCCTAAATGTAACGTAAAAACAATATCCTCACCATTAATATGAGGACAATGTGGTGGAATGAAGCTCCCAATCCTGCTGCATGGGTGGAGAAGAGAGCGAAGTTTGCTTGAGCAATCTGAAATGTAAACGGTAAAATATTTATAGTATTCTAACGTAATGGCACAAATTTTATTATACTAATATTCCAAAACTGTAAACAATGCATGCTGAGGTCAAAACGTAATCAGTTTATATATTGTTTGTACACGTTTCGGCATTCACATGCATGAGATAATCCTGAAAAGTGACATTTATCTAATGAACAACAGGTCCAATATGGTGTACCATCAAAAACAACACATTGTTTAGTTTTCTAACCTGAAAAGCAACTGAGGAAAAAAGGAATGCAAACACAAGGTGCACATATGGAGTGTGTCCCACAACCATCTTCATTCCCCTCAGGTATGACATTTGAATACGGCCCAGTGTACTCAGTGGAGCTAATAAAAACACAAATACAAAGGAAAATAAATACATTTTCCCCCTGTTTTAACCCTGCTTATCCTGGTCTGTGCCATGGAAGGGTCCTTAACCACCCGGTTCACCACAGATACATTTTCATGATGTTGTTATAAACAATTGTAATAAAATGTGTGCTCACCCAGTTGCTCTTTCACTCCAAGGAAAAGCACAATGCAGCAAATGAAGCAGAACACCCCTAACACCAATGCACTTGTGAAATATGCACTTCTCTGTAAGATAAATAAATGCGATACATTAAGGTGTGTCACATGAGAACAGTTGAGTCACACTTCAAGGAGTACTAAGACCCAGGAGCATCTAGATACACATCCAGACCATGTTTAAAGCCAGAACACTTGTAGCTGGACTTGACAAGAATCCCACATAACAGGATTTATGGTGTCAGGAATTATCTGGAGTTGACCAAATGCATGAAAATACATACTGAAGTGAATCTGGCCAGGTTAGATTTCAGTCATGTTTTGAAATTGTGTTTGGTTTCTGGCAATACTGTCAAGTCCAACTGTGTGACTGGTGGTGCACTTGAAGGTCAGGATGCACAAAAATGTTCTGGATGGGTGTTTCCAGCTGTATTCTGCCTCACCAGATTTCAAGTAACCAACACCTCCATGTTCTGTTTGGTCAGCTCACAGAACCTGTTGCGTATAATACTGCCGTCAGCAAATATTAAAAAAAAAAAAACAATCTCCAACCTGCAATGCTGACCAGGGGGCACCTTTCATGATTCATTTTTATAATATGGAAAGTTTGCTTTCTTAAATACTCCAACAAGCAACATGTACACACACACACATATATATATATATGGGACCCTCCATCGGTTGGACATCAGGAGACGATGTGCCGCCAAGAACCTCCCACTAAGGACTTTATAATCTATTCTGTTT
>JAVSBV010130248.1:0-17642 GCA_033117975.1 Parotocinclus spilosoma
TATATATATACTTAGAACTTCTCTGTCAAATATTGTTCACAAATTTGTCTAAATCTGTGTTATTGTGCACATCTCCCTTGCTGAGGTAATCCATCCACCTTAAAGGTGTAGAATATCAAGATGCTGATTAGGCAGCATGATTATAGCACAGGTGTACCTTAATGGTACCCAATAAAATGCACCTGTGCTTGTTGTCCATAACATATGCCTGCCCATACCATAACCTTACTGACTCATCTGTGAAGTGGACACATCTCCAATGTGCCATATGGTATCGAATGTGAGCATTTGCCCACTTAAGCTGGTTACGATGACAAACTGCAGTCAGGTGGTGACCCCAATAAGAACGACGAGAATGCACATGAGCTTTCCTGTGATGTTTTTTGACAATTTGTTCAGAAGTTGTGTGGTTATACAGATGATTATGGTCAGTTGATTTTGTATAAGAAGATGTTGGATATGGAGGACCTGGGTTGGTGTCGTTACATGTATGTATGTACAAATTCTCTAAAATGCCTTTAGAGCTGGGAATTAACATTTAATTTATGGGCAACGGCTCTAGTAACAATTCCTGCAGTCATCATGCCAGTTGCATGCATCCTCAAAACACTGTGACATTGTGTTGTGGGATAAAACTGTACATTTAAAACTTCACATTTTTATACACCTGTGCAGTAATAATGCTGTATAAACAGCATCTTGATATGTCACACCTGTGAGATGAATTTAAACAAATTGGTTAATAATATTTGAGAATAAATGCCATTCGTCTTACAGCTTTGAGTTCAGCTCATGAAAATTGGAGCAAAAACTTTCTATCATACTGTCACTGCTTTCCAGGCATCAAATCTTTTTTTTAAATAACTGTTGCCCAGTGTTAACAGCCAGACTTATTTTCATTACTTGTATTTTGCTCTTTTCACTGGTTCTGGTGCAAGACTGTGCTCCCTTCACTCACATGTCTGATAGGATTTGCTCTTGTCTGAGCTGATGAAATTCCTGAAGCTTAGTAGCTGCAATCCATGTTAGTGCCCCAGAGAAATAGCCACTGCTTCCACTTTTTGCCCTCCCTCTCTTTCTCTCTTACACACACATAAACATGCTATGCAATTACAGTAATTAGCCACAGTCTGTTGGTTTCCCATTATTTATATTACATGAACTTATTACATTTACCACGCTTTTAGCAAAAGGTAGTCAAATCCACCATGTTAAATGATGTTTAATACATTTACATTAAAGTATCTATATAGTACTCTTTGTAGATATTAGATTGCGAGTTAATAGACATTTGTGTGCATGCATGGCCATTTGGCAGGCAAACTGTGTTCAAATGTTGTTTCAGCAAAACACTACAACTTTTATATGCACAGCCATGTTCATATTATACAATTTGACTTAATTTAATGACAGCACTGTCACACAAATCAGTGTCCCATGTTGATTAAATGTCACCGCAGAGATATTCATGCAGTGTGAAAACATAATTTAAAAGATTTTTTTTGTAATATTAGCAATAGATTATATATTAATTAATTGATATTAACCAAATAATAATAATAAAGTAAAATACCAAAAAGCACCCAGACTGCTGCAAAACTTGTCAAGTAATTATGTCTCTGGCAGATGTGTAATTGATTACAGGTATGGTCTGATTAGACACTGGGTCTTGCCATGAGAGAGTGTAAAATTGCTTCCCCTACTATAAAAAAGGTTTTCAGAGGCTACTTTTGGGTAGTGTACCTCTTGATGAAAGGTTGTTGACTGTTAGACATGACTGTGCGATGCAATTGAATACTTTTTGCCCATAGTTGACAGACTCTGAGAGGGAGTTTATCATTGGACTGAGAGAAGCAGGATGGACATCAAGACAAATTTTGATGGTCATTTAGACATATTGGCTGCTGTCTACACCATTCTAACCATTCTAATCTACTGGGAGGTGATGAGAGCAGTGGTTCCATGTGGGCATTCAAACATGGGGAACCAGCTCCGGATGGCCCAGACAGGCAGCTGTTTTGGGGCAGCTTTGGTGACATTCTGTGGCAGTAGCTTCCCTTCTCCCATCCACCTATATATCACGGTGGCTCACGCACCTGCAGACCATCTGGAGCAATTAGCACTCTCTACTTAAGAAGTAGTTTCAGGCGTGAATGATTGCTCGTTCGTTAGTGTGTGTATACCAGTAGTATAGCACAATTGATAGTCTGTAGTCCTTAAGATTATATTTACTTCCAATATTTTTGTTGCCTTTTTGCATTGCTCTTCAAGTTGCTGCTGTGACTTTTAAGCCTGCCTTACCGGACAATCTGCCAGTGCTATCTGCAACTACCACACAGCTGTACTTTATTTGCCGGCTCGGTGCTTATACAGTGTGCTTTACGCGGAATGCCTCACGTTGGATCACCGTCATCATCGCCACTCACTTTATTTGTATGTTGCATTTAGAAAAAAACTATGCAAACCACTAGGAGACTGTGTGGATCTAGAAAATTACTGTATACTGGGTTGTTGTATATGTCCCCTTCATTTCATATAAAATGAACACTTAAAAGTAAATGCTGCACATAAAACAACAAATAATTTTGAGAAAATGTATCTAACTAGATTAATAATCAAGTGAACAAGAATTATTTATTTGACAGAGATATAATGAGAATATTGTTTATTTTAATGAGAACAGACAGTATAGATTTTGGCATTTAGCTTTTGTTTGTGCAGCGTCCCTTTGAAGCTCTGCCATTATGGGATAAAGCAGCAGTTTTTTAATCCTGAGTATCAGGTGTTCACAGGTCCCAAGATACAATTTCCTGTCATGGCTAAGAACATCGTGCTGACATGTCTGATGATGAGTTTCATTTCAACTCACCCCTACTGAATTATACACCTGTACATTTAGTGAGATCTGCATATGCAGTACCCTTTGTTTTGGATGAGCACACAGGTATCACAAGCAATTATGTTAGCTTACTGAAATTACTTTATTTGAATTACAATCAAATCACTGCAGTCTAGTGCCATTCCATCAGAATCATATGCTGTTAACGTAATTGTAAGTCACTTTGGAATGGGTACTTGTTAAATGCTGTTAATGTAATCCATTCAGATCTAATTGCTGGTCTGTTTTGTTATTAACGGTGTAGTTTTACTACAGAGTCCAAATGTACATATGCCCTTCTGTTACAGTTTAACAGGATGAGCCAGCAACAAATGGGAACTAGTTTCCTCTCATCTCTCATGTGCATGTGACCAACCTAAATTGCCCAGTTATTGACTGGTGTCCTGTCCAGTTTGTAGTCTTTCTCCAAAACCAGCGTTGCTAGGATAAGATCACTCACTGGGAAAGTTTTTACTAAAGATGAATTAATAAATGTTTATGAGTGTGATGAATGATCTCTCTGTGCAGTAGTAAAACACTTATATAATAAAGATGCACTGCCAATGACAGGCCCCTTTTTGTGAGGACCTCTACATTGTGACCTCAGAGACAATGATACTAACTGTATTTTCTTATGACCTCAAGTAATAACTGAGAAGCTAAAGATAGCACACAGAAAATGACTTTGATGTCAAAGCAAAACAACAATTTACTGCCATCCTCAGTGTAGCTAGCACAAAAAAGCAGGAACACAAACCCTGATTATTCTCTCTTAGAAGGTAATTGCAGAGTTAACATGCAAAAAGCAGCAGCACCATTTTCACTAGACACTGAGAAACAGACTGGTAATTAAAGGCCCACTTTAGTGGCGATCATAATTATATTGTACTTTCTCATCAGAGCAGACTGACATAGCTTATTCTTAAAATAGCGGACTGCTGATCAGCAGTCTGATACAGATCTGTTGTAGAGGTAATACAAGTTTTAATGAGGTTGTAATGGAAATGGAATGCATATTGAATGTTGGAGTATTTAAGGAATGGATACAAAGTGGGAAAGGGTCTAAATAAAATGCACATCGTGATCAGGGGTTCTGCTATAGCTATGGGCAGTGTTGGCAAACAGGTTAAAATACTGGGGTCAAATAAATCTGAATCTAAGTAGATTTTAAATGTACTCTGGATTTAGAGACATCTGGGATGAAGAATCACACAGGGCAATATGTTTCATGGTCAGAGCAATCACTAAGTTTTATGCTGATGCTGTATGCTCCAGACCAAAGATAGAAAATACCATCTTGACTCTTGTCATCAACAAGTCCAAAAGTGAGGTATGTCATGGTATGGAGTTGTGTCAGTTCCTTTGGAAAAGTTAAGTTAAGCTTATTTAATGGCAGCATTAATGTATTAATGAGATTGCAGAGCAACACAAACTGTCATCAAGACATTTTACAAGGTTGATACATGCATTTTTCCGCACATAATGCAAAATAAGCCAAATCAGAAATAGTTAAAACTGAAATATGCAAAAAAAGTGACAGAAAACAAGCGTAACTAATATGCTTTTTTTGTCTGGACACCCCAGACAAAACTGAGATTTATTAATAAACAAAGAGACCCAAACATCTCAATTTGATCTTGCTTTGAAGGATACAACTATAATTCATGTAGGTTTTATCAATGGCTAATGCATAATTAAAATCCTGAGGGCCAGCTTGTTTGTTTTTACATTCAATTCTATTTAAAATAATTTGATTTCTTGATAGGTTATAATTTATTTATAGTTATAAGATATTGAAATAAGATATTGAAATACCTAATATGATTCACAAGAACAGCTTCTAGATATTAGTACATTATGCCAGCTAAATATATAGTATATGGTCTATATAGGGCTGCCAAACATCAATAATATTTGTAACTCTGCTAATCCTGTTTTATCACTAGAACATGATAAGTTGTGCTCGAAATGGTAATCACTATTACTCACAATCTGCCACAATTCCATACATTGCCATACATTCTACCTACCATATAGACAGCTCAGGTACACATGGTACTACAATTAATGCAAGATGCCAGCAACTTTATGCATTTGAACATGCAGACATGGTCTAGACAGAATCAGATTGGAGAGGAAAGTAGATTTGATTGACATTTTGTACATCTAGAAACTGCTGATCTAATAGAATTTTTACAAATAGCCATCTCGAGAATTTCCAGAGTATAACAGAAAAAAGAGGAAATAACCAGTGAAACATGCCAGAGTTCAGAGGAGAATGGCCAGACTGTTGCAAGCTGATAAAACACTAACTCCAATAAACATTTAATACAATCAAGGTTCCAGAAGAGCATCTCTAAATTCATAACACATGAAAACAGGCAGCAGATGGTCCATGACAACAGAAGATCTCTCCAGGTGTTACTCCTGTCAGCTGAGAACAGGCAACTGAGACTATAATTTGCACATACTCACCACAACTGGACATTAGAATATTAAAAAAAACATTACTTGTTTGATTTTTCCTGTGAAATTTGGACAGTAGGGCCACAATTTGGAGTAAACAACATAAAAGCATGGATCCATCCTGACCAGTATTAAAAGTGCTGGCTGCTGCTTGTGTTATGGTGTAGGAGATATTTTCTAGGCACACCTTGAGCCCATTAACACCAATTGAGCATTGTTTAAATGCCATAGACTGTTTGCAATGCTTTTCAGAGAAAAACAAACTGTTTTAAATATGTAACTGTGGTGGCACACCTCATATGTTACAGAACTGTTGATCACTGCTCTGCCAAGTCGCCATAGTTCAGCCCTTAGCCATCTATTGCTTAGACTGTACCTTTTAAAACGATATTAGTTGTAAGATGCTCTGTAAAATTCGGGGGTACAGATGGGCAAGGTTAAAAGTGTAAAATTTCAAATCTTTATTAACACAAGACATATTGAGAAACACAGTAAACACAATGATTCTAATGAGAAATATATACAATTTTCAGACAAAGGGATATGTGATGTTTCTGTCAAATTTGCCATGTGTTTTAGACGTTTGGATCCCACTTTATAATTATATATATTTGATTCAACAGTATCCTACAGGCTTTTAAATTATTTTTTTATGAAATAATTTGTATTCTTTTCTCATCTAATGCCAACTCATTATTAAGTATTTAGAGGTATTTGCAGCTCAAGTGCCTCCTCTTATAGGTGGCCATGCACTGACATATTGATGTAGCGTTGAAAGGATGCTAATGTCTAGTTAGTGGTTGCCAATAAACTGCTCTCGATAGCCACAGACAGACTGTCAGAATCACTTGCAAACAACACAGCTGTGAGCACTGCCTGTG
Organism: Parotocinclus spilosoma; assembly: GCA_033117975.1. NCBI lineage: Eukaryota > Metazoa > Chordata > Actinopteri > Siluriformes > Loricariidae > Parotocinclus > Parotocinclus spilosoma. The sequence goes on from JAVSBV010130248.1 coordinate 6,226, forward strand.
GGTTTTGTGTTCAGAAAGTGATGCATAAAGCCAACACCTTTATGATGTGTACAGGAATCAAATACCCAAAACAATAGGACCTTGTCAAATATGCACAATTATTGCTCATTGACTTTACAAAAAGAGTTGGCTCTCAGTTGTGCATCCAATTTCAACCAGAGATAAAGAAGATATAAAGTAAAGGCTTTAGTGAAAATGCATAGATGTGTTCAGCTGGGCTATAAATCATGTAATTGATTATGCTGCGCTTGTGTGGTGTGAATGCATGAGTGCACTGTGGTAAAAAAAGTTAATCTGATTGAAAAACAAACAAACAAGCAAACAAACAAAAAAAAACTTAGGATCTTAGTTTCTGTGAACTAGAACCCAAGAGGTTGTTAATCAAAGTACAATCAAGTGGTTTTAAGCCATGGTGCATTGAATGATAACACTGTAGTATAGTTTAAAGTGTTGGATAAACTATGACAATATGCAGAATTAGAAGGCAGCATAAATAAACTGCAGTCCTACATATATGGGTTTAAAGTTTAAAGCAATATGAAGTTATTTGGCTGCTTCCTCAAAAATTTGTATGTATATAATATTTTGCCATGCCTGTTTTACTGTTTATACATATCTGGTAAAAGTAGACATAGTAGTCTTCATATTTCATTTTTTTTTATTTCTTGAGTGAAACTTGAAGATATTTGGGTCTATAAAATAAAAAGTATTAAAATGATCTGTTTCACATTCCAAAAACCTGTGTTTCAGGTAATTGGTGTTTCTAAACTGCCCTTAGAGTGTGAGTGTGTGTGTATAAGTGTGATTATATGTACTCTACGATGAAATGGTGCCTGTTTATACCTTGTGACTTGTGCCTCCAGCTCGGCACAGGCTTTCCTATGACCCTGGCCAGGATTAAGAGAACAAGATAATGTATGAAACCGGTATATGGCTATTAAACAGCGCTTTAAGTAGTTGTACATTGTAATCTATCCAGAAGTCAGATTGGCATATATACTGATTTAATTGTGAGAGGCTCTGGCAAAAGCAGACGCCTCTCGCCAGGGCAGTCACCGATCCGTAGTCAGTTGAAACCAAAAATGTAATACCCTTTCAAAAGTAAGACCTGAGTAATATATATTTGTTCAAAAATCTCACTTTTGAAAAAAAAAAAAAAAAACAATCAAGAAGCGCATATGCCTGATATATTAAAGTCAAAGTTGTGTCTCAGCCTCAGCCATTCATTTAATGAATGAAGACTTAACTTTCACTTTCTAAAGAAATTAGATTGATAATCCATCTAAAATGTTGCTTTTAAACCATGATTTTGAAAATATCCATTCAAGAAAAAGGCCCAAGAATGATGAAAGCACAGAAAATTGACCCAGTTCTGCATTTTTGAAATACTTCCCACTGGAGAAGCGCTAAAGAATTCTTAGTTATGCATGCTGAATAAATACATTTTGTCCAAATAGCCTATCCAATGAAGGTATGCAAATCTATGAAGTTTAAAAAGTCATAACTTGGTAAATTTTCATCAATTTATCTTTGCTTTTAGCTTTTAGATAAGGCATTAAGTATTTTTTTTATTTTTGTGATAAATGTGATAAACATCAAAAACAGAAGAAGAAGAAGATGAAGAAGAAGATGAAGAACTGAATAAAAAAATAGGGACATTGGTATTTATTTCAATTCTGGGATGTAGTGCACCAAAGGCTGACACTGTTACTGAGCAATGGGGTTAGGACTGCTAGCATTTCAGTTCATTATAAGTGTCTGATATCAAGCTGCACATAGTTAGCAATTAATTTTTATTAGAGAATGTGGTTGGGGGGGGCAGAAAGTTGATGCAATAACTTACTGAGAAGGTGGAAAGCCATGAAAGTGTCATATTAATGTGTCTACTCCAAATATAAATAGCATAATGTGGTCTCATCCTCTTTCTTCTCTTAAAAATGAGTATGTCTTCTTAAGTGTAAATATATTTAATCTACTGAAGTGCATACTACAGAAGAATGGCTCTGTTATGTGACAATTAAAATAAGATGAACATGGGCAATGGCAAGAAAGTGCATTTGCTGGATTGTATAACAATAAAACTGGGTAAAGTTATGAATTATGCTTTTGTAATCTGAATTGTGCCATATTTGTATATACATATACGTATATATATATATGTATAGAATCCCGTTTTATGACATCGATACAGGTATCATGTTAGATTTAAATGTAATACATAAAGTTTGCTATGGTGGCCTAGCGGTTAAGGTACTGGACTCTGGACCTGAATTAACCTGATGGTCCTGGGTTTAAATCCTAATACAAAGCTGCCACAGTTGGGTCCTTAAGCAAGACCCTTAACCCACCATTGCTTGAATTGTAAGACTGTACCAGCTCTAAGTCGCTCTGGATAAGGGCTTCTGTTAAATGCTGTAAATGTAAATGTTGTAGAAGAAGCTGGCTGACCCTAAACCCATTCAAGCCCTATTCCTAATTATATATTAAATTAATTTAAAATGCCCACCATGCAGCTCATTCTTTGAACAATCTTTTTGGTTGTCCTACATTATTATTATCTCATATAATTTTCAAATAAAAAACTTTGACAATATTCTCAAAATATGTTGTTAAAATGGTGAGGTATGATGGCTCTGTGTAATGAAATGGTTCACTGAAGCAGAGAATACAGGAGCTCTGGCATCCCTGAGTACACTTCCCCCATCCCATCTGTCAGCTCATTGACAGTCTAGTCACACTGGAAACAATCCTTAGGCAATAATTGCTACAAACAAAAATACCTGTTTATCTGGAAGAAACAGCAATCTCAGTGAATAAGCTTCAGTGAGGAGAACAAGGGGTAGAGGCAAGTGAAACAGAAGCCTGGTATTTATATAAACAATGGAATCAATTTGAACAACACACACATCGAGTTTGGTAATTGTGAGACTGGAGTAGTGTGTGGGTCATGGCATTGTAGGATCATTATTATTTGCCATACTTTGTATGGGGCACATAAGCTTAATTATTTTCTGCATGTTTAGTGTGATTAAGATTGTCTAAGATATACAAAACTTCAAGATAGTTACTAATTGTATCAATATTTACTCAATTTTATTTAACATTCTGTAATTTCATTGAACCTAAAATCCATGTTTTAACTTTATTTATACAGGTCATAAACCTATCCCAGAATTGCACATGTACCTGGGACAGGGTCCATTGCAAGGTTAGATAGGTAGATTTCTAGCACTAGGGGATGGTCCCATGTAGCCTTTGATTCTTTTTTGGCCAGTCATGTCTGAATAATTCTACTTCTAAACCTGTGCAGGTGTTTGTATACAGGGTTGTTGTTGTCACACTTTTTGTTTCAAAATTCCCCACACATTTTCTTATTGGACAGGTCAGGACTGTAGACAGGTCAGCCAAGTGCCCGTAACCTTTTCATGTTTTTAAAGACATGCTCAGTGTATTTTTTTTTATTAATGCTTCCATCACACAAGTGAACATTACCATTGCCAAGGGCACTGACACAACCTCACCATGACAGACCCTGGTTTTTGGACATGTTACTGTTAATAGGTTGTATGGTCCTTTTTGTCTTTGGTCCAGAGCTCACAGCAGCCATATCTTAGAAACATTCTGAGATTACAATCATGATTACAAATTATGATTAAAATCACATTATTTAGTTTTTATGTATATCCGTATTATGTATATGTTTTTTCTTTTTTAACCTCTTTACTAATCCTAAATTGCTTAGTACCAACTTTATATACAATTTACAGTACATATGTTACGATAGCGGGTGGTGTTTTGTTTTGGACCCAAGTATGCGGGATAGGTGTATCCCACGACTTATAATAAGAATGCGGAAATAATGAAAAACAACCAAAGGGGGGTATAAGGGCGGAGCGTAAAGACTCCTAACAAAACAAAACTGAAAGTATAAATTGGCACGCCAAGGTTGCTCCCTGAATGGGAGCAACGCGCGAACTTGTTGCGATAGGACGCCAAAGCGTCAGTCCGGGCAAAGCTGCAGAAAGCAAAAATTAAACTAAATGCTCGGGGAGTGCCAACACGAAGAGATCGCGAGACGCTCCTAAAGCTCCTGAAGTGAGGCTAAGTAGGCCGCGAGGACCAAACAGCGTGTGAATCGTGAATCGTGCGAGGAGCGCACGAGTGTGGAACGGGAAAACCCTCAAAAGTGCCCCTACATAAATAATTACCTCCGGGGTTACCCACCCGTACCGATCCTCCGACACTAGAAGCCCTCGGATCTCACCAGCTATCTCTAGGGCACACGGTTGGGCGCACCGGCGCCATTGGTCAAACGCACACACCGGACGGAGATGGAACCCCGGTAGAACCACTATGACCCGGCCCCGAACAACGCTTAACACCACGCCTTTATAGGCCATGGCTCAGCTGTTCAGGATCGGGACATGATTAGAGACAGTGGATATAAATGCCACCTCACCGATAGCTCCGTAATGGCGACCGGCGAGGACAGCCGAACAATCCGAGGGGAAGGTAGGAACCCTAACAATGGACCTCCTTGGAAAAGATGTCATCTTGAAGGCTATTGAAGGAGGATGTTGCTCTAATATCTTGGTGTACTTTTCTGCGTTAATGCTGCCGTCACAGTAAATGGCCTTAGCCAAGGGCACTGACACAAAATAATACTATGCACTTCAGAGGCGTGAAATATGAAAATCCCTTCCATTCTTTCTTTGAAGAACTTTTTTCAACATTTCAGAAGTTTTCTAAAGCATTTGTTGACAAGATGGAGATCTTTTTAGATGATGAAAATGCATATTTGGATACTGTTTTTGTATCAATTCATGATTATAATCACCTGCTGAGAGAAAATGTTTCAAATCATATCATTATTTAATTGTTGTTGTTTTTTTTACATCATTACAAGCCATAAATTGCCCCACCTTAACTTTTTGTTTTTGTTTGTGCAGACCTGAAATGTAGGAATGGATGTTTATTAATAAATTACTAAGTTGATCAGACAAAACATAAAATATTATGGGTTCATAGTGATTGTAATTTTAAATAAAAGTCAAAGTAACTGTGAGGAATAGTTTTTGTTTTGTTTTGTTTTTATTAGCATTTTCCATATCTATATAGAAACTTTTTTTTTTTACTATTACTGAACTGTGAAGAATGATTGTACTGTGACTTAAATCCCCCAAATAAAGGGACTACTAATATATATTCACCACATACCACATTATATTTCTAAACCTAAAATCTAAGTAGAGAAGCCGAAAAACAATTAAAGAATGAGACAAAAATATTTGACACGGTAATTTATATATTGAGGAAAATATCCAATATTACATATCTATATATTACATATGGTATTTGAACCTTTGCTTTCAGTATATGGTGTGACTCCCCTATGAGAGAAGTAGTTCATACCTTTATAAAACTGTTATTTATTTATTTTACCTCTTAGTAAATTTGTTTTAGTTCCACCAGACAGAGTAAACTGTAAGGTATGTCAGCTTGTATTTTCTGAAGACCAACGCACATAACTAGAGGTTGACATACGCACATAACATAACTTTAAGGTTCACATACTTTTGCCACTCATATATATGCAATGTTGTATAACTTTCATCAATAAATACATGAAAACTATAATGTTTGTTTCTTATTTGTTTTATTGGGTTACCTTATATACTCAGGATTTGTATGAGAGTGCTGCTGGAGTTTTTAAACACTTTGTTCAGTCATTGAGCTATCTATTAGACACGTCAGTGTTCTCTGGTTGTTACACAGATTTTTAATAGTCATCTTCTAATCCTTCAACAGTGCTCACAGAATGCTGCTCAAAGGATGCTAGTGACGACACATTTTTGGTCAGTGTCCTATTTTCAGTTCAGTACTGTTTAAAAACTCTGTAGTACTGTTTAAAAGCACTGCTGTGATCCACTCATACCAACACAACACACAGGCACACGACAGCCACATCAGTGTTGCTGCAGTATTAAGAATGATCAACCACTCAAATAGTACCTGATATGTGCTGATCTTGTGCAGGTTCTGACCATTGGAGAACAAAGTGAAGTGCTTATATATGGTAAGTGGAACTGATCACATGGACAATGAGTATAGTATATTGTGAGATTGTGAGTGTGAGCTTTTCATGTGAAACATAATTAAAACCATTTGCTATTTGATATTTTAATATATCACCTAATTTATGTGAGCAGTATATGTTTACAGGGGTCAGAGATTTCAGTCCCATACTGCATATTATGAGCTGTTACTTTTTTGAAATAGTCATGTTAAAACCTTGCTGAGTCTGCACTCTGTCCCGAGAAAAAACAGCTACTCCCGAATCAAATTACTGGTTTGGCAGTGTCAGAGTGTTTTATGCATATATATCAGAGCCAGTCGGCATCCCTTTCCTCATCATAGTAATTTGTTATGTAACTATGCTGACTCTACAAATTACCACTGGAAATACTGATACACTCAATCTGTCACTCTTTAAGGCCACTGCTGACCCAAAGCAGTGCCTTCCAACCAGGTTGCACCAGGGTCTCCTGCACACTTAATGTGTGCCTTTTGTCAAATTTGACTCTGTTAATTTGCACACAAAGTGTATTATGAGCCAGTCTTACTCACGATGTTAAATCTTAAATCTTAAATCTCATACATTTAGATTGCAGAAAATGTGCATGAAAAAAGATAAAATGAAAAAAGTTGTTTTCCCAGTGTTTTTTCAGACGAACAAATAAATTTTAGATGTGGAAGCTTACTGAATGAAAATTTATTTACATAATTAATGTACATAAACATAGTGATCTAATACACAAGCCCAGGTTTAAGTCCCAGTACTGCCTTCTGATTAGGTCAGATATCATATCTAGACACGATTATCTGTGACTGATGAAGGGGAGGCTGGTGAGCCACTCATACCCAGCCCTTCCCAGCCACAATATAACCATGCATTCCATCCACCTATGTAATAGAGATGCTGGACCCCCATGACCTTGACCTTGAAGTGATAAAAACAATAAATAAATTATAATGAGGACAATTATTACATAAGAAATTATGTTCACAATATTTTTTACTGAAATTGAATCACCATTTGAACAGCAGTGAACTCATTTCTATTCTGAATTTTGAAGCGACCATTTTATGACCTACGTAATCGTATGCAAATGAGAAGAACATCAGAAACAGTAACCACCTGGTAGCCAACTGGTTTTAATCTTTTAGAAGGAAAGCAGATCCACAGATGGCTTAGAGGCAAAGGTGAATAAATAAAAGACAACAGGGTTACAGCTCTGGTCCCAAGAGTGACATCAATGGTAAAATGCATTAGTAACCAGGGTGACTAAATGTTGCGCAACAAACAGCACTACCTCTGTGCCCTCATACATGACACTTAAACCCTGTTAACTCGTAATTAAATGGGTGTCCAGGTCATTCCTGTTAATATGCAATGCTTACCATCTTGTTTTAACACAAATCTAAACTGCTCACCAAACATTAGGGGATATTTAAATAGTTTAATTTCAAAATGAAACATCCCCTAATTTTTGTGAGCAGTATAGATACGATGTATTATCTTGTATAAATATGACCTGATGAATAACAAGTCAACAAGTCAACAACTCTTTGTCATGCTTCTCAAATCATTCCTGAACAAGCAGTGTGGTAGGATCCATTATCTCGCTGGAAAAGGACACTGGAAAATCTATTGCCATGAATGAGTGTACTTCCTCTGTGACAATATTTAGGTATGTGATATGTGTCATAGTAACATCCACATAAATGCCAGGATCCCAGGTTTGCCAGCAGAATACTGCCTAGACCATCACTATATCAGTGTTTTTCACTTTACCTGTCAGTGCTTTTACTGTTATGGCTGATCAGTGTATTCTCCAGTCTAGGTGTGCAAATCTGTCTATTCCAGTACTTAAATAAACAACACCTACACTTGTCACCAAAAATAGGGGATACCACGAAATGAAATAAACTCGTATGAAATATCCCATCATTTTTGTGAGCACTGTACACAGTCTATTCATTTTTTTAACAGGATCCACAAGGATGGACTAAAACTGTTTTGCTGATAATGACAATACAGTATGTCATGTAACACAAAACGTGAATGCACAGTCAGATCCGAAGAACTGGTCTCACAGGATATAAGGCTATATTTGATGGCCATCAAGATAATTACAGATCATGGTATCAGAAAAGAGTCTGTTCTTTTTCTCAAATGCAGGTCATTTCATTGTTCATCAGATATCAGCCAGAAGTATAACAATCACTTCTTTTCTGTTGGTGACCCTCGGACAGGGTGATAAGACTGAAATAATGAAGATAAGATTGAAATATTGAATATTAATAGGTCTTTTTGAAAGGCAATACAATACATTGCATATTGCACATTGCATTGCACCAAAACTGTTGTGTGAGCTTGCACGCACACGCACACACACACACACACACACACACTGTAAGCAAAGCCAATCGTAGACCTGTAACTGAATCCTCGACTAAAGCAAGTTTGCTCTTTTAGTTTTTGTAATAAATGTGTAAATATGTATTTATGAAATGCATATCTCTATCCTTAAGTTGTAATAAATGCTACATCTACACATACACCTAACCCTAACCTAACCCTCAAAAAAGCCATTACACTGCTCAGAAAAATGATATTTCATTTTGAAATATCCCCTAATTTTTGTGAGCAGTATACTTTAACTCCTTTAGTTTTTAAATAAAAGGTGCAGTTTTTCTTAATAATCATTTACAATTAGGAGGACAATTCTCATCCAGTCAACATTTTTATATTGTTCTGTCAGTGTGGTGATATTCAAACTTAACCTTAGTAAATGTATTATTTTATGTTTTAATGAAAGCTTCTGTTTTTGTAAAAATAAAATAAAAATAGTCATAAAGAATAGGACATAATGAAATTGCTATGTTATTAACGGGCAGAGTGGATAACACCACGGCATTTGGAACAGCGAATTATTCATTTATGAATGGATCTTCTTACAGACTGCTGCCTGCATTTTGCAGCTCCAAAGCACAGTCAGTAAAGATGTGAAATAAATAGAGTACAAGTTGCTGATAAACAAACTGCACATTGCTCTGTCTTTATGGAGCATTTGATTATATCCTAAACTACACAATCACACTGCCTTTACAGCTAATGTTCTTTGATTCTTTGAGTGTTTATTGATCCTGCAAGCTGAATCAATAAACTGGATTGGTATAACCTACCAGAGGCAGAATGAAGAGTCTCCAGTATTCCTGTTGATTGAAAGCTTCTTGTTTTTGCTTGAAGATCCTGGGTTCTGTTGAAGTAACGTACCAGGGCTAGATGTACGGACGTTATGGAGGATTGCCAAATTACACACTGCTGGCTCATACATATTGATGAGCCTCAGGAGAATAAACTGACTCAAGCACGGAGGGACTATTAAGATGATATATTAAGCACACTTTCTTATCCTGGATTTCAGGTTGTTATTCAATTGTTATTCAATTGTTACAGGTAGTATATATTTAAAAACAGACCAGTACAACTCCTTACTTGATTTATATCTGCGCACAAGATTGTTTCCCGAGGTATAGGGCACTATTAAAATTAACAAATAATGTTTTAAAACTGCGCATGTCTATGGTCGATATGCTGGTTAGTTAAGGAATGTTCTGAGAAAAATAAACTTAATTATGACTTACTGTATTTCTTCAAATCCAAGTGATGGTTATGTTGAACTTTAAATTTTAAAATGTCATATTTAACGCTATTAACTATTGGTGGATAGGACTATCTTCCCACAGCAAGAAGATCCTGGGTCCATTCTTTGCCTGTCTTTGAAAGTCTATATGACCTTTCCGTGTCTGTGTTGGTTTATTGCAGGTACCCCCCACGAGTCCAAAGACATGTGTGTTAGGTTAATTGGAATTTCTAAAGTATCCTTAGTGTGAGAGCCTGTGTATGAGTGTGAGAGTTTATGTCTTGCGATGGATTAGGGTTTAGGGTCTGTTCCTACATTGTGCCCTTTGTTGCCACCTAGACACTGACTTCCCCATGACCCTGACCTGATACTTCTCATTTAGCAAAGCAACAAATCATGCAATTTGACAGGGGTGCTAAATAATTGATAAATATATTAATTTGTTAGTTAATAGTTTGTTTATTTCTTTAACTTTACATAAGCATCAATGACTATTCATCACAGGAGCTAACTTGCATCCATACTAGTGAGACAAATATACCCAGACCCAACTTATAGAAGCCTACTACCGCTGTTGTTTCAAAGTTTAACATGTTGTGCATTCAGAGATATCTCAGTTGTAACTAATTATTATTTGAGTTACTGTTGAGTTCCTATCAGCTCAACCCAGTCTGGCCATTCTTCTCTAACCTCTGCATTCAACAAGGATTTTGACAAGTTAGTGTCTGACAAGTTTAACTTAGACAAGTTAGACATTTTCTCTTTTTTAACCATTCTCTGTAAACCATAGAGAAGGTGTAATAATCCCAGTAGATCAGCAGTTTCTGAAATACTTAGACCAACCTGTCTAGCACCAACAACCATGCCATGTTTGTGCCATATTCACTCACTTAAATCACCCTTCACCCCCATTCTTATGCTCACTTTGAACATCAGCATGTCGCCTTGAACCTGTCCACAGACTTAAATACACTGAGTTGCTGCCATGTGATTGGTTTATTAGGTATTTGCGTTAAGAAGCAGCAGATCTGTATATTTATATATGTGTCCTGTACAGGCCTGTGTTAAATTCAGTCATATTCTTCATCAAAACATGGAATTTAAGCAGGTAATGCCCAAACCTTTCACATAGCAGTTTTAAATTCCTGGGCGTATACATCAGTGAGGACTTCACATGGACATTGAACGCTTCCCAGCTGGTCAAAAAGGCTCCACAGTGGCCGTAATTCCTGAGGAGGCTGAGAAAGTTTGGTATGTCTACCAAAATCCCCTGCAACCTTTAGCCTCCTGACTAACTGCATCATCATATCGTACGGCAGCACGATGTCAATGGTCCATAAACACCTGCAGAGAGTGGTAAAGACTGCTGAGAAGATCACCAGAACTCCTCCTTCCCTCTCTTCAGAGCATCTTTCACCACAGAGTCCACAGGAGAGCTACCTCCATCCTTAAAGACCCCACCCACCCCCAGCATGGGCTGTTCACACTTCTGCCCGAAGGCTGGAGGTACAGAGGTATCAAACGCAAGACCACCAGGTTAAAAAACTCTTACTTCCCTAGTGCAATCAGACTCTTGAGTCCGCCTAAGAAATAACCCTGCACTTTACACTTTGCTGTCCACTTGTTTACTTCTGTGTGGGTTTACTCCGGGTACTCCGGTTTCCTCCCACAGTCCAAAGACATGCATGTTAGGTTAATTGATTACTC
>JAVSBV010130257.1:0-17641 GCA_033117975.1 Parotocinclus spilosoma
CGATCTATATATATATATATATATATATATATACACATTTTATTTATATATAGTCATAATATTATTGCTAAAACTACAAATATAATGATGTCCTAACCTAAGACCTTCATACAGTACTGTAAAAGGCAATAACCTGAGATCATGTCCTGGACCGGGCTTGTAACATAAAGGTTTGCCTACAAATCCAAGGTGTACTTCTGCTTGCAACTATTGAATTCTTGTATAGACTCCAGATGGCTCCTCAACCCTAACCCTAAATGCTTTGACTTGCAATTGCTACTGTATTATATTAAAATGTAACTGAAAATATTGGCTCTCATGAATATTTCTCATTCTATACTTATAACCCATGATGTTTATTTGTTTGAATGCAGCTTTAGTGTTGCTTGAATAATTATTTAGAATTACCTATATTTCTAAAGATTACCTAAAACAGCCTCAGATTTTCACACAGGTCCTAAAGGTAGATAAGTTCTCTTTTGTAGCAATAACTGCAACTAAACATTTCCAGTAACTGCTGATCAGTCCTCCACATTGGCTTGAATGAATTTCAGCCCAGTCCTCCATACAGGTCAGTTCACATCTCTTTGATGTTAATGTGTTCCCTCACATTAACTGCTTTTTTCATGTCAATTTACAATATTTCTATTGGATTAAGTTCAGGCCGTTAATTAATCATGCTTAAAGCTAAACATAACAGAAACGACTGATGTGAAACATGTTTAGGGAAATAAGATGTACAGGGTGTGTGCACGTTTTTTAACAGGTGGTGCGGTTGCTCTGTAGTTTCTGTCCTCAGATACACTATAGCTAATCACATTTCATTGGACTGTGAAGTGATTCAAAAATAATAACTTTATTCTTTATGGTATAATGACTTGTCTGATGAGGTTGATTATATTGCCACATTCTTAGATTCAGGAATTTCAGGAATATGATGATTCAGATGATTATTTTCTTCTAGACTTTGCTGATACAATTCTAAGTGTGACAGCAGGGAATAACAAATATTTGATGAAAGGAAAGGGAAAGATGGCTGTTCAACATTACCGAAATGTAAATTCTGCTGGGCACACCACTTAAGTTTACATGAAGAGGCTGCTTTTCGTTGATGGAGGTATCATAGGAGGAAGGCCATGGATCTGGGATTGTAGCATTTTGCTGTCCCATTACCCAATATGACTGAAATATCTTTTGTAGGTCCACAGCCAGACTGGTGCAGTTGTAAATCACCACTCCAAGCTCCTTTACCTTCAGTTAAAAATACATATCACATGTGCTGAAACATTAAATAAGCTGAAAGCTGAAATATCTCTATTTCTTGTCAGTACAGTACCTGAGTTAATGCCCTCCAGTCCATGTTGGCACTACCAATGTAGATATGTCTCCTGTCTACAATCCAAAACTTACTGTGAAGAATCCCGTGGGTCAAGTGACCAAAGTTAACTCTTCTTACATGCACTCCTACAACAAATATGTAAACAAGCCTCACTGCAGACACAGTTTAATGACATATATGTGCAACTTTCAGCACAGGTACTTCATATGTACGCACCATTCTCTTTCAGAACCTGTAGGTCTGTTGAGTTGACTGCTACAGAAGGGATGCTGCTCACAACTTTTACAGAGACATTTCTTTTTGGCAGGGCTTTTAAGCATTCCAGGATGTCTCTACCCTGTAATACAAACATACAAGGAATTGACTATTTAAATGTAAGGTCTCTTACGTAATATTATTTATAAAAATACTATATATACTACTCACAAAAATGTAATATCCCATAATGAAATATCCCCTATTTTTTGTGACTAGTGTATACATTTATTACATTTGATCCTAGTTTATCTATGCTGTCACATATTTAGTGTATACTAGACATCAGCTTAAACAATGAGGTAAAAAGGACATATTGGCTCATGTTTAAGTCTATTTCATGTCATAATTAATACTGATTAATGAACATTACAATGGAGGAGTGAATTCTTACAGGCTGGTCAGTGGAGGACTTGACACCGATGTCCTCACCAGTAAGAGACCAGTAGAATGTTGAAATAGCAACCTCCTGGGTCGCTGTCGAAAGAAGCTCTTTCCATGCCTTGTACAGAGATAGTCCAAAAGTGGCATTGCTCCCATAGTCCATCCCAATAGGAATGCTCTCAACAAGAACAATCCTATTCACATAGAAAAGCCAACACCATTAAGAACAAAAGTCAAGTATATTAAAGGAGGCTATGTGGGCTATTCACACCTCTAAGCACTTTATTACACTGACAAACATTTTTTAAACAATATTCCAGCATGCACATGTTATAGACAGTGGTTGCATAAAACATCTACAGATTTTAATTTAAGTATAAATCTTAAGGGAAGATTTCCCTCACCAAAAAGAGTTACTTAAGTATATTGCATAAAATCCCTTACATTTTTCACATAACTAATAAAAAATAGTAAGGGATTTACTGCAATGACTGACAATATCAGTGGACAAAAGTTAAGATGAGGTTATACATCACTTAAATAATTCTATGAGAATGTAGTGTTAAGCACTTTACAGTTTTTTAAGGGATAACTTAATGGACATTCAATACTTAAGAATACTTAAGAGGACATTTAACATTTAATTTAGATTAATTTCCCTTAAGAAAGCCATTAGGTAATACTTAAGGCATTTTTTGCAAGACACCTACTTTCAAAACATGTTAAGCAGCAATCTTAAGGGAATTTCACAAGGTGTTTTATGCAACCAACTACAAATGAGGCACTAATCAGTATATTATGAGTTCAAATCTCAGCTCTTTCAATCTGTAATCAATCATTAAATGTGGCTGCTCAACTTAATTATACTTTTCAATGTAGCGTGTCATAAAGTAAAGTAATTTTGGTTAAAGGTTATTTTGCTTAGGTTACAATATCATGATAACAGGCTCATACCTCAGTGTACTTCTGGTGTTACCAGTTACATAAATAAATCGTAAAACCTAAATTATTATTATAAAAAATTGTACAAGGATAAGCACTTTCAAATCAGCAGTAACACAGAACTTAAGCTTGGTTTACACGTTGTAAATTTAAAAAAGAAATACATCATATAATTGCAATTTAGTTTTAGTGAGGACAAAACAATATATAAAAAACAGCTTTGACACATTTTGCCATAAAGTCTGTGATCCCTAAAACAGACAGAGCTTTGTTTGTGTAAAAGATCCTCCCACAGCTGATGTTTAAATTTGCAGTTTATGCCATGTAGGTGTTTAACTGGGTTAAAAAAATGTAAAAATCACATTCAATCACACATACTGTCAACCCAGAACCACTCCCACCAGGACAGAAATGTTTCATCACAGTGATCAAGTGATCAGTCACAGTATATGTTGATTTTTAATTATGCTTCCCTTTATAGGCACATCTTTTAAACCATGAAAGCAAAATAAGATTCACAACTTATGGCATTAAAAATCCATCACTTGATTCAGTTTGAAATTAAGGTAGACAGAATCAGTCTTAAGGACATTTAATGTCAATTACAATATGAATTTATTAATATAAATGTATTAGGTTCACCTCCTTTTTTCACTTACCATATACTGTATATGAGCATATAAACATATCTAAATGTTTAAATATTATAATTTTATAATAGTTTTAATATTATATATATATATATATATATGTAATGAAATATAACATAATTATTAAAATCCTTCAGAAATCTTTTTTTTAATATATATATTTATTTTTAATTATAATTATTTGTATTTTATTTTATGTTATTCCATATCCCATCTATGCAATTCATATTTTTTAAATAATGAATCCACAATAGTTTACTTTAAAATACATATTTAAGTCATGTTACCATAACATACTCCCACTTCTTAAAATTGAGGAACATACCACAAGTCACAAGTCTTGTAAAGACCATAAGAAAAACAAAAAAATGTTCTCTCTTACTTTGTTCTGTATATTTGATAATCTTGTAACTATGAGCAATAAAGTAGATGTGTCAGTGTGTGCAAAACTACTGTCTTTAACAGTATCCGTTCACATAATTCAATAAGAGTTTATACCATAAACAGTTCTTGATCAGTACCAAAACCCACACTAACAACTATCTCTCTACTCCAAAAAATAGGAGTCTGGTTTTGGTGTCTTTTCATCAGCATTATGTAACTCTGAAAGAACTGACAAAATTTGTTTGTTACAGTATGTTACTTCACTGTTCACATGGCTTCAATGGATAATTTTAAAAACACTATATGCTGTACAAAGTAATGTAATGATTCACACACATTCTTTCTGAATCTAAATTAGAGGAGGTTTGGTGATGATGTAAATCACCTCTATGTAACGCCATAAAAGAAAGTGTCAGAATTTTGTAATTTGATTTTGCTTTTATGTAAGCTTTACATCAAGCAAAAACTGTCACCATTGTAGCTGATCAAGCAAAAGTTATCTAATACAAGGCAGCTCAAATTGTCATATCATTAAGACAATCGGTGCCTGGTGAAGCAAGAGGCTTATGTAGATGTGATATAGATGCATAAACACCAACCTGAAGTCCTACTACAAGCAGCACTTCAAACCAACGTAACTTAACGTTAAAAATCAAACCAACATTAAGTACATATAGTAATGGACAAGACAATAACGCATATATTGTTAAGTAGGAACTGGGATGCTGTTTAAAAGTCAATAGTTGACATTAACGCATTATTATCAGTATTATTAGTATTATTATAGAACATATACAAATTATTTTTGTACAGACAACTGCTCCTCTAAAGACCAGTCATGTAAAAGGATTTTTACAGTTTAAATAAAATAATTGTAGGTAAAGCAAAGGCATAGAAATAACACAAATTTAAATAGATCTAAAAATAGTTTTCACAAAATGAAAGCTATTTGATGTATTTACTGGATTTAGGAGAAGCTTTAGTCTATTCACAAAATTAGCTTTAATTTGTGGCTGGTACTTCCACTTTTGGTTTATTCCTTTTTTCACTGGGGTTTTACCAGTAGCCCTTTGTTCCCTTTGGATGTAGTAGATTTTGATTTGTTTTATTGTGCAAAAAGAAATAAAACTTGATTTATATATTTTTTAAAAAGTATTTTCTTGTGTCAAATGGCACATGGTACTAAACAAGTAATCCACACTGTAAACCCTGATGTTTACAGTGTACATTCGCAGTATGTCAGTAGTGTATCTAGTATTTAACATTGTTTAAATTGATCTGTACCTCTCATTAGTAGATGGATGGTAGTTAAGTGATATGAGATTTGCACATAATACACACTTTGAATTACGTGTGTCTTCAATAATGATAACAATTTTATGGTAGTTTCATCGCGAATGGCTTTTGGATTCATTTTACCTCAAGACCCCCCTAATCAAACCCTCCCTATTCCTGATCATGGACCACTAGTGATGCCTCTGTTGATCAACTAGCTTAAGAAAGCTCTTCACACAGTAAAACGATACGGGTTAAACCAGGATAAAATCGAAACTGTGCTTGTCCTTGTGTCAATACTGCACTACTAAATGCTAAAAATAACCTTACTCACAAACGCTTATGTAAACTCACCTGCTTTCTCCAACATTTTGATCACTATTATTCTCTGTTGGATGCAGCTGACTCGAGTTCACAGCATCCTTTGCCTTTTCTTCATGTTTCAGATCCTCTAACAAAGCAATGGCAAGTATAACACCTAAAATAATCAAGCACCCGGTGGCTAGTAGCAGTTTTTTAAGGTCAGACGAGCCCTGTAACAATAGAAAATTCCAACTCGATGTATAACCAAGAAAACAATAAGCATTGCTGTTCAGATACCCTTACCCGTTTGTTGGGGCCGTGACTGTCCAGTAAACGTCCGTATGGAGTTAACTCATGGCTCTCTTTAAGCGGATGGTCACAAGATCTGTAAATCCAATAATGCCACGGATGACGGGGTGTCAAATAACATGCACAAGGCAATTTAAGATGTTAATTTACAACCCTAAGTATAATGAAATATCGGTCAGACTTACGAGTACATATTGAGGGCTGTCACGTCTCATCTCAGCAACAGCCACATTCAAAAGTCTTAAACACTGCTTGCTCTTCCTCTTTCTATGGAATTGAAACTGATAATATGCTCAGATTCAAAACACACCCTCCTTTTTAGTGTGCCAAAATATTTGACACGAAGCGTGATTCAGAAAGATACATAGTGGGGGATTTCCACACCATGTTGGCCTAAAGTCTGAACTGAGCTAGTCGTTAATGACTACTGTTCAATTTTAAGAAATAAAGAACATAACTCCCATAACTGACTCCTTAGTGTGTTTAATATCACACACCATATGTTAGCCTAACAGCAGCAATATGTTTATTCCAGAGAAAATTTCAATGACCATTATAGAAGTTTAATTATTTATTTATTTGGCTTCTTTTAACGTCACTTATCAGCATCAGTGGCCATCCAGCGACAGGCACAAGGACATATCCATACACAAGTTCATTCCAAGACCAGTTATACATACACAAGTCAATGACAATTTAGAGACACCAATTCACCTAGCACACATATCTTTGGACTGTGGGAGGAAACCGGAGTACCCGGATTAAACCCACGCAGACACGGGGAGGACATGTACACTCCACACAGAAAGGACCCAGGTCGCTCCACCCTGGGATTGAACCCAGGACCTTCTTGCTGTGAGGCAGCGGTGCTACCCACCGAACCAGCGTGCTGCCCCCTGTTATATAAGACAATGTGATTAAAGCAAATACTACACAGGTTAAAGGTAAATCGATTGCTTATAAAAACACAGACAGCCCTGCCAAATCATATTCAATGTCCAGGATGTAAACAAGCAAACAAATAATAAAAAATAAATTGCTCTTTGTCTCTTTTAAGCAACTTACAAGCACAAGGTTGATTTTTTGAATTTGTTTATTGAACAAAACAATCCACAGATGTACCTTATATGCATAAAAAGCTTGACAAATATATAGTTACAATATAAATTAGTTATTTGCCCCTGAGAGGCTTTAAGATAAAAATAAAAAATAAAAAAAAACATATTATTGTTTTTTATTCTATGATATCCTAAAATATGTTAGGTTTATGACACTGGCTGGACGTTTGTCTGAATTTTGGCTTCATGATGAGCTGTATTTGCAAACACATTAGAGAAAGGGCAAAAATTATGTAAAAGTCCTTACTTTTAACCTCACACAACACAGTAGCTTTTACAAACAGCCAGCTGTGCAAATGGAGCCATGCCTGAGCAGCATTTGTAATCATAAGAATATATACTCACCAGCCACTTTATTAGGTACACTTGCAAATACTTAAACAGCCAATCACATTGCATCAACTCAATTCGTTTAGAGACGAAGACATGGGTTAGACGACCTGCTAAAGTACGGTTGGGTATCTATTATTTGTACCATGCTCTATGAACCATCTCTAGGGTTTCCAGAGAATGGTATAAAACAGAAAATGTCCAGTGAGCAGCAATTACCTGGGTGAAAATGCCTTGTCGATGCCAGAGTTCAGAGGATCAGACTGGATCAAGAAGAAAGGTAGAAAAGACAACAGTAACTCAACCTATCAGAGTATTGTTGCTGACGATGTGCATTACTTTATGTCAACAGTAAAAAGCAGCCAGAAGCCTTCCCTGTCAATACAATCATTCCATATAGAGTTAAACATGCCTATTCCATTAAACAGGGAGAAACAATTCAGATAGTAGCTGTATTGTATATGTTTTTTTGTATATGTTGTCACAATACCATTCAGAAGCTGCTTTGACGGAGGAAAAGTTTGTAAGTTTGCACTTGTTTCAAATTTCATTTTCCATACTTAATTATATAAATTTTACTCCGATTATACAGTGGAAAATGGTGAAAGAAGTGCATCTCATTTCTGTACATAAACCCTTAGGCATTAGGGAGTGACAATATCAGCTTTTTTCACTTTTACAAACATTTTCTTTCTACCCAGATTACAAATGCATGGCAACACAAGATCACTGTCCATAGCTGGTGGTGAAGAAGTCAAAGCATAAACATTATTAGCATAATGAAATATACTTCTTTATCAGGCATATTTAATTACTTTCTATCATATATTCATAAAAACAGAATGCCAGTTCTGTTTTTACTTCTAAGCTCTAAGGCCAGTATAGACAGAAGCACATTATTGTCATTCAATTGGACAGAAACATATTTACACCAACAAGTGTGACATTTTTAACTATAAAAGGAAAAAATGTCCTCACAAATGACTGGTAATAAAAAACAACAAAGTGCATAATTCAGCATTGTGAAGTATTTATAACAGTGAAATATAAGCAATACTTTATACATTCTTTAGTGATTCCCAAATTTATAGAATGTTTGTAAAATAATTTAATCTCATACTAATAATTATTTTGCAATTCTCAACACGGTGAGGAAAAAAAAAAAACCAATATAACAGTGTAATTATGTACATTACAGTAATAAGGCACCAAGAGAGTCAAAGAAAGTAGGGATGCACCTACAGAGGGTTGGGATTGTGGCTGATACTGTGTTTAAATGCTGCACAGGAACTGGATCAGACACAATGGCACATTTCAGAAACCAGTCTATGCTCTTATTTCATGTATTAAAGACATGCAGTGTTGAATGAAACTTGCATGTGAACGCAAGCAGTCCCAATGCTTTTATCATGTGACACAGAACATGAAATGATGCATGCAAAAAGTTTGCTCGGTTATTAGGAGACTGTTATCACATAACCTTGGTATCATAATGAACATGATAAATCGATGGAGAATGGGTGCAGCCTTAACAGAAATGCCTACATTTTCCCTAGTACTCCTTAATAGCCCTCCTTAATTTGTACAGTTTTTAAAAAAATGTAAACCTGCTGTGTACCCTTAGCCCTGTAGCAAACATTGTGTAGAATAATAAAAAGAAGTGCAAATGGGCTTGTTAAGCCACCATCAATAGTAGTGTTAATCAGCAGTGTTCATATAAGCAGCTTCATTACATATGACACAGTTTGATTAGAGAACTTCATCTCTCATAATATAAAGCCTTCTCCTTCCAACTACCTACTAAAACCGTCGACTGCTAGCTGAGGCTCCTACACCACGCTGAGAGGATGTGACTTTCCAGTCCCTGGAATAAGCTCTGTAGCCACTTCCACTCACTGCAGTGGGGCCTGATGCAGAGAATGGCCTAGCAGGATTTGTATTACCAGCAGGTTCAATGATCGTGTTGATGACTGGAGAAGAAACAGACTGAGCATTATTGATATGTAGCAAACAATAATTTTATATGTCACAAGGGCATATCAGAAGAAAAAAGAGAGCAGTCATATTTGGTTATATAGACTATATTGACAAAAGGCTTGTAAACACCCTTATTAATGATTGAGCTCTGCTATTTCAGTAGCAATCACATGTAACACATTTATAATATAAAGCATACAATCCTGGATTCCATAGACAAACATTTATATGTATCTGCTTACAGTATGTGTCTGTGTCCATCCATTTTCTTGTCCTGTTGTCCCATAAGTCTAGAGAGAATTGGTTTGCCAACAATTGAGAACTTAGCAGTCTTACACGGTCTGATCTCAACTCCATCAGAGACCTTGAAAATGCACTTTAATGCCAAAGGCTTTCAACTGGTGAGCCAGGGCTTATTGTGTAACATCAGGAGCTGACCTTACAGTCATGTTCCAAAATGTAAGGGAAAGCCCTTTTACAACAACAAAGTATATTGTAGCAGCAAAGGTAGCAGGCAAATTTTATATTAATACCCTATTCTGAATGCCATTTTTTGGTGTAGTAATGTATTGAAAGTTAAAAAACAAAAAAAAAACAAAAAAAAAAACACTGGCGCGACCACAGCTTTTTCTTGTTACATTTCCCAGCGCTCATCACTCCTGGCAAATGACTCTACATCACACACTACTGAGTTTCCCGTTTAGCACGGGAGAATCCAACAGAGTACCATATATCTCCAACTTTACCACAGAAATTTCATATAAACATATTTGTTTAGAAGTGTGTGACTTTTTGCATTATTGTTCCTCTTTAAGTCACAAAAAGAGAAGTGACAAATAGGATTCACTGACCTTCCAACCTTTTCTGGATTCCCCTGAGGTCACGCATTATAGTCATGATTTCCTAGTAGACATAAGTGCTGTGTTATAACATGCAAGGAAAACACAAAATTCTTCAGCAACTAAATGAATGTACTGTATATACAAACCTTGTTGGGACTTTCCAAAGGTGGAGAATCATCAGGAGCATTAATCATGGCCTCGATTTCCTCCCAGGCACCTGTCCTATTATGGAACAAAAGCCTAAAAGACAGAATGATCAACATCTTAGGCTATAACTACATTTTGCTAAGTTTTTACATATGAAACAACAACTTGCTTTTCTAGGGCATTCACACATGCCAGCTTAAGATTCTCAGTGAGGGAGAGCTTTTAAAGCTTCTAGAGGACATAATGATGTATTCATTGGTATATATCACTATATCACATCACTTGCCATGACTTTTCCATACTGTATTTAAATATAAAGTTATGCTTCAGATTTGAAGCTACCATTAAAATTGCTCCTGTAATCAGAAATCTGTATTTTTTAAAAATATCGTTGTTTCACCTCGCACTGCTCAAGCGATAATAGAGTTTGTAGATTTATACAATACAAGCCACCATCTGCCTGTAATTATCATATGTATTATCATAACTGATAACAAATATTAAAGTTTACTAATACGTTGGTACAATATTCAGCTAAGCTTTTAAGCTAATGTTTCCTTATTGCTTTCTTTCTTTCTCTCTCTCTCTCTTAAATCTGCTAAAAGAAATAAAAAATAAAATTTGATTTGCCCCCTTACTCTGTTTCCAGTGTTCACTTTGCTTGCCAGAGTTGGGTCTGTGCCTAACATCAGCTGTTTGCACCCTATTGGGGTTGAACCTTACATTTCAGACATTCAAACACAGGCTTCTAACTTACTTGATTTTCTCTGTCAGTTGCTCTGTATTTACTCGGATGGCCATGGAAAGCTGGGAAACAGGATTCAGCACTGAACTGTCCAGAGCAACCTGAAGCTGAGCACAAAGAATGCATGCATTCAGACTGTAAAAAAAGAAAAACAAGTCAATTACAGTCTGGGAAATTTACAATACCTGCTCTTGGTTCCTATTCTGTTGTCTGAGACTTTGAACATTGATGATCTGCTCAGGATTCCTGAGCATAGCTAAGCTCTGTGGAACTGTAGTGCAGTGTGTGCTGGCATCAGGAATCTGCTGCTGTACCTTAATCATAAAACACAAGATGAAAAAAAATGAAGCACACTAAACAGATGCATTTTAAAGACGTACGATATCAAAACTAAATGGTTCTAACTTTCATTTTGAAAGGATTGGTCTAATGAGAACAACATTTCTGGAAAGATCATGGAAAAATGAAATAATATTTTTGGCAAACAATTGTTACCTCCTTGTAGGAAGACACAGCAGGTTCCACAGAACTCTGAACTTCACCATCACCAGCAACATTATGAATCTCTTGGGCCAGGATGGCCAAGTCTTTAGCCAGATCCTGGCTCAGTCTACATAAAAAACATATCCTGTTTATACCTCAACATTATAATTAAACTAAATAACTAAAGGTTAGTACTATATACAGACATCCTAAGTTGCAAAAATGAATTTCATTAAAACTTTAAAGTTTAATTTGTCACTCCATAATACTCCTTTCCGCTGATTTTCATTCCAGTCTTTGTAGGTTTAGTATATCTTAGTCTTCATCCTGTTCCTCTTCTGAAAAAAAGGTTACTTGGCAGCTACACCTTTCAAAAAGACGATTCCTGATCAAACTTCTTCGGACCGTGGAAGGGTCACCTGGGCATCCCTACGTAGATACCAAAAGCAACTAAAATCTAAGATGAGGTCAGACTAAATACTTGCCCATGTTGCCAATAGAGGCTGTTTATTATTTGTAGTTTTCAATATTGTGAAAAAAGTTATTGAATTTTCATTTTGTATTGTAACAAAGAGACTGATAAATAATTATATATGGCCATTGTGCATTGCTTTAGCAATGCTATATCTAATCTAATGGCAAGTTGATCAAACAAATATTATTGAACGTGGGACGACACCAGAAAAGAGAGATTCTTGTTATGAGATTACATGTGGACCCACAAGACAACAGTACAGCTTTGTTTACCTGGCAATCTCAGCACTATGGGTGGTCCAGTTCTGGAAACCTTCACCCTCACGTCCCTCTCCTCCAGAGTCTCTGTTTCTGGATGGAGGCCGTACCAGGTCAACAGTCTGGGTTCTGGAGGGTTGCGTGGATCCTGAATGGTGGGAGCGTTTATTTTTAGCTGTGCTATAGTTAGACTCATATTCCTCCTCTGATGTGGAGGTGTAGTCCAAGTTCTTCTGACGTCTCCTGGAGCCTTACCCCAGGAGAAGAGTTTGAGAAGCACCAAGAAAATCAGTGGAAAAGAAAATTATCAGATGAAAAAGGAAAAGAAAGACCAAATACATGAGAAAAAAAACCCCAAAAGTTAGACTACCAAATCCCATTGGCAAAAGAAGTGACCACAAAGTGCTCATATAGTAAATTTATTTCAATAATATAACTTATTATAAAATATGTCATTTACTAAAATGAGCACTTTAGCTGGTAAACATGTCTAAGAAGATTAGTACCAGAAACCCATTATATTAGTAACTGAAAAACTTGGTAAACAGCCTGTATGCTAAAGTCACTGGGCCAGCTATGCAAAGTAACAAATAACACAGTAATCTCTAAAAGATTCACTTTGCAGCAGAAATACACTGCTTACATAAATTTGTTTTTGTGAGCAATGTATCAACAAGAACCTACGGTAGGAAAATCCCACAAAAACAATATAATCAGCAAAGAGTAGGAGCCCAAATAAAAGGTATACATTTACAATATGTGTAATCTAAAATATACATCAACATTTATAATGTAATTCATAGGAAATCTTGCATAAAGTCATACTCACTGGCTGTACTGCTAATATATTTTGCACTGCTGGATCGCCCACGAACGATTGGTTGTTTGACTGTTGTCCCTGAACCCTTCTGAGTAGTGGTTTTAATGTCCGGCACTGAAGCCTTCCGCACTGAGAAACCAGACTCTGTGCTGCGGTTAGAAAAGCCGGTCCTGCCAGCTGAGGACTCTGTATCACTAGGAGTATTAAAAGAGCTGGTTCTCTTTCTTGGCAGGGCCAATATGTCCAGCCGAGAAAGTCTCTTGCTCTCCTGTTGTCTGGTCGAGGAAGGGTTAGTATCCGAGTTCTGAGACGCTCGATCAGTCTCTGTACCATCATTGTCAGATGACTCACCGAGGCGAGCGCGCCGGAGCATGGACGTCCGCGTAGGCTTTGGAACATAAAGGCTATTTGAGCGGCCTAGTGCTTGGGACACTGGGTTCTTGGTGGACCTGCTGGAGCTGTCTTTCTGGAGGGGAATGGTGTACTTCCGCTGAACAAAGTGAGAGCGGGATTCCTGGTCTGACACAGCTTCAGGGTAGCGATGCATAGTGGAGCTCTGAGATTCATTATCAATGTCCAAAGATTCCCGTCTCTGTAAAGAATGACGCATCTGATTGGACTTCCCTGATTCATCGTTGTCTTCTGTAGAGCCCCTGATTACATGAGACAGAGAACTGGTAGATGACCGAAGAGAGTTCTGCTCGTCAGCACCTCGGCTGGCAGCTCTTTGTTCTTTCAACATTTCTGTGTGACTGAGTGACACCTTCTGGCCATTTCTACCACTACGCTGGCTAACTGTACTGGATGTATCTACATCCGATTCGCCAGAGTCCTCCAGAGGGCAGGGGGCACTCTCATGTGTCTGTTCTTGAAGTTTGGCCTCCAGAGCAGCCAGTGCATTCTCTGTATCTTTAAGGTATGACTGAGTGTCATGGCTGACCACACCTACGAATGCATTTTGATCATTGCTGGATGCAGGGCTTGTGATATTGGGCAATTTCAAAAAGTCATCACTGGATCTTTGCTTGGTATAGCTTTCTTGTCTGACAAGTGATACAGAGTTTTCCATGGCATCCTTGTCTGGAGTGGACAGGTTGGAATTGCTAGATTTATGACTGCCATAGTGTCTAGTTATGGTAGCTGTGGAGTACTTTGTGGTAGTCTCTTGATTCTGTTCCATCTGATTTCCACAAGAGGCAGACAGAACGTTTTGTTTAGTCTGGGATCTACTTTCTAACCAGGTGTCCTCTGTTCTGCCAGAACTAGTTTTTCTGTTCTGCTCTATGATGGATCCATCATCTGACTTGCTGGCATCACTCAGGCTATCTGGATCTAGGTCATCCCGTACACACAGTGCATGAGAGTCTTCAGTATTCTGTGAACCTTGTCTCTCCGTCTTATAAGTGAGATACGAGTCTGACTGAACGTGAATGCTGGGTGGTGAACTTTCTGTTTTTACCACTGTGGGCAACTGAGGTAAAATTCGCCGTGCTCTGGTTGGCTGGCCATTCTCTGCGTCATCACTGCTTGCGTGAAACTTAGACTGAATGTGTTGTGGCACTGCTAAAAGAAAAATATATTTTTAATCCTTAAATCAGTTTATATTACTGCAGATTTAAATCATATTATTTAGTTTTGTTGCTACCTGAACGATCCCTCTGTGCTGGGACATCACTGTGATCTGACCTCAAACCAGAGTCTGAGTAGTTATCAGCCAAACTAGCCCAGCGAGACACCCACTTGGTGCCACCAGTGGATAAACTTGAGTTCATCTGTGGAGCAGGGAAGCAACAATTTTACAGATACCATAGTACACCCAGGTACTTAAGAGTAACCGGTAACAGAATTTCCAGTTACTGGTAGTTCTTATTGATCACAATGAAAAAACCCAAGTTATATCACCCTGCAAGAAAGAAGGAGAAAGAAAGCAGAAAAGGAATCCATAAAACAGGGATGTCCCAATTCAGTGGATAAGTATTGTGGCTACTGAAGCATAGTTTAATGGGCTGTTACATGTTAATAATGAGTCAAATCAATTTTGCATTATGTATGCTAGGTTGCACTCGCTATACACTGGTGTTGTACTTACTTATCTGCTGTAGTTACACATTTATTGCTTAGTTTTAAAATGGAGAAAAAGAACTAAAAACAAACTGGGCACAGATAAATGTGAAGACTATATCAATAGGCCTGTCGTAGAACAGTGTAGTATATACTGTAGTATGTATTTTAGTATATAGTATTTTAGCATTTTTTGGCACCAATTTCAGATTTTTGTTTTTACTCATTTATGTATTGTATTCCACCTTTTTGTTCAGGAGAAAATGTAGGTTAAGATTAACAGCTGAGACATTTTATATAGTGCATATAATGTTACCTGATAGCGTTGTTACTACTCTGAATGCACACAAAGAATGATCAGTGCTGCACTCAGATTAGGGTCAGGGACATCCCTGATAAAACAGCTTTTAGACAAAACAAAAGGAAAACTAATGTGAAAGCAAACTGCAAGAAGCAAAAAATGGAGGCCAAGCACCATCTGACAATAGTAACCTTTTAACATAAGTAATACTGATGATCATACTTTAAAAGTCAAGTGCGGTCATCCAGCCAAGATTTCGATTCAACAGTTAAAATTTAAATTTGACTGGACGTGCCCAGAGCAGAGGTGCATAAGACAAAAATGTAATATATCAAGCAGCTCTTTTGAAAGTATTCTGTAGTGCACTTGCCAATTTTAAAATCTCCAAAAAACTGAAAGAGAGAAACTGATGCATGTATAGTATTGTGCAAAAGTCTTAAGCCATCATTACATTAGACATACAATTTTTCTGCAGTGGTATAATGATAATATTTTAAATATAATTAATATCTAGTTATTTCTCAGTCATTTTATTGGTATACAAACAGAAATAGTTAGTGTGTGCACATTAGTAAGTATTAGTAAAAAAAACAACTAAAAAAGCAATTACAAATTAGAAAAAACACCATCCATAGGCTACCCCCTTACACTCAAGCAATTAAAGTATCTGGTAGCTTTATTAGTATGCCAGCTTAACCCTTCTACAGTCCAAAGAAGCTTGTCAAGTACTGAGGGTAGCAGTCAATGACTCACTTTTCCAAATGGGGAAGTGGGTAAAAAGATAAGCTAAAGCTCACAAGCACTGGAATATTATGGAATAATAATATATTAGTGCAAAAGATTAATAGGAGTGATGAAAGTCGACAACATGTTATGTATGGTCATTATACAATTGCTAAAACAACAAATCTTATGGATGGCCAAGACTTTTGCACAGTACTGTACATGATTTAGTGCTTAAAGGTTATGAAATTTAAAAGTCCTGAACCTTAAATGGAGCCAGTACACAGGGTAATCAATGTAATAATTTTCAAATAATATAAACTTAATATGCCTTAATTATGAATATTTCAGTGTTAATATTTATCTTTTATATTTACTGGCACAGACCTAAATCAACTAAGGGTTAGCATTAGGGTTATATTAAGTAAATCACTAAGATCCACTGTCCCATATAAGCAATGAAAACACAATGGAATAAATGCTTGGCCCCCTAAAATAGAAAAAAAATCTCATTGGGCATTTAGGTCAGTGGTTGATTTGGCTAAGTGAAAGAGACAGACCCACACTAGTGAAATGCACAGCCCAGGTGTGATATTACCTGTGCTGTACCCATGACTGGGTCACTAAACCTTGCATAATCGCCCAATGCAGGGTCAAAACTACTTTCACTAAGTGGAAGGCTATCATGGTCCTCCCTTTCACCCTCTATAGGTCTAACTGTTGCTGCTGAAGGCTGACTGTCATGCTCATGGCACTCACCAACACCAAACACCTGTCAGAAACAAAGCATGCATGAGCAGGCTGTGCTGGCAAAAGCTTTGCAAGCTGAGTGAAACCTGTAGGACTTGATACAAGGCTGAAAAACATGCTGGATCAACAATCAGATAGGTGTTACGGAATGCATTGTCCAATGCATTCAGTGTTAAAGGTTCAGCTAGACAGTATTGCAGACATGACTTGCACCAAGGCCTTAACATTGCATCTGAACCACTATAGCATCTAAGGCAAGTCCAACTCCTCTCAAGCCCCGAAAAAAAGGTCAATAGCAATCTTAAATTTAATATTCATATGAAATTAAATATACAATTAACATTTATTGGCCATGTCCCAGTATACTTCTAACAATAAAAATAATGCATAAAACAATGTAAAACATTTAAAATAGTATTTTTTATGGTCTGGTGATATTTTACAACTAAAAGAGCACAACATTTGAACACAATGAAATTGATTACTTCTGCTTTCAAAATACATGTGGATACCTTACACTTTTTGTCAGAATACAAGCTGAAAATTAAAATATTTTGTTCCAATTGTATTTACACATTATAACTAATAAAATTGTAATCAAGTGATCAGTTCCTTTAGAGCAACCAGTCACCTACCAGATCACACACACCAGGGGACTACATTTATAAAACTCAGCGTGAATTGTGGAATAAAAATGTACAGTGCATCCGGAAAGTATTCACAGCGCTTTACTTTTTCCACATTTTGTTACGTT
Source organism: Parotocinclus spilosoma (assembly GCA_033117975.1). Lineage (NCBI taxonomy): Eukaryota > Metazoa > Chordata > Actinopteri > Siluriformes > Loricariidae > Parotocinclus > Parotocinclus spilosoma. Next base: position 17,625 of record JAVSBV010130257.1, read on the forward strand.
ACAGCCTTATTCCAAAT
>JAVSBV010130290.1:0-17634 GCA_033117975.1 Parotocinclus spilosoma
GCCAGAGACGAAGAGTTTCTTCACGGATATTACATACTGTACACGTTCTTTGGTCCAAATAAGCGAATAACATTACATGTATATAATAGGATTTGTTTCGGTACTATAGGATTTGGTCCAAATAAGCGGCTGGTCCCATTAACCAGTGGTCCTATTAACTGGAATCGACTGTATAAAATCGTTAGCTTCCTCTAGTAGAGTAGACTAAAGTCAAAATATGAAAAAGCAGTACATTCTTGATAACAATTGTGGTCTCATAAAGACGTAATATATGAACATAAGTAATGCATCTCTTCATCAAAGAAAGTCTTATTTATGTTCCATATGCTCACTCATCACTTTATTAGGTACACCTACTTGTTTCTACACATACTGATCACTTTATCTGTTTTACTTAACATAGCCTACATAGTTACATAGTTCTAGCTTTTCCTGCGTGAAGCAGAGAGTTTCACCCCTATGCACTGAATTTTGTTACAAATGGCAGCCATTTATGTTATGTCTAAACCACTGGAAACAAAATTCTACCCAATTAGCCATTTTCCCTTGCTGGTATAATGTGACTCGTTAGCATTACAAGGTCTCAGCTGTGAATAGAGAGCAGGGTGTGTTACATTTGGTGTTATCTTGCTCCCACTCTCTCATACTGGTCATTGGTCATTTAGCATGGCATTGTTGTGAGAGGCTATGGCCTAGGAGTTTTGCAAAGAACAAAAAAGTTGTGTGATGTTGGTAAATGAGGTCAAAAGAACAGCATAGGGCTGGTCCTGGGGCATCAGGCACAATCTAACAAATCTTATGCCACAACAAAGTTGGAAAAGGGGAGACAGATATGAAGCAGAAAATGCTAAAGGTAACAAATGAACTAGCACCAGAAGGTAACAAACAAGCCTCTCCCCTTTTCCAAGTCTCTGCCAGTTAAGAGGGATGAACAGACAGTTAGGAAAAAAGAGAAAAAGAGAGCGTGTGCTAGCCAGCAGTTGAAGGTTGAAGGGCCTTGCTCAAGGGCCCAGCAGTCACAGCTTTATTTAAACAGCATTTAACTTCACATCTTCTGATTAGTAGTCCAAAAACAGAAGCTCTTCATTGTCCCTTGACACTCGCTTGCCTATGGCACTACCCCTCACCAGGGTCATGCCAGCAGTGTGTGAGTGTAAACGTGAGGGTGTCCATGAGACTGCAAAATTGGCCAGACCTAATTGGAAAGTAAAAGGAGAAAATGCTCCTTTCCCTGCTGTAACCTGCCCATTGATATGTATCACATGTTATGTCTATTTCCATAATTGTGCTGCTTCATTCTCCTTTTTCAGCAACCAATGCTTCTAAATGAAGCTTTTCAAATTATTGAGTATTCAAGCACTGCCACCAAACAACTCCCTCACATAGCTTAAATCTGTAATATTGTTGTTTGTAGCCTCTCTTGTTATGTGGCTGAAGAAAATGGGGTCTGGCAGATGCTGATAGGAGCTTTGAATGGAGATCCGTTAAGTGAGTTTGCAGTTCTTTAAAGAAAAAAGACAGAGAAAAGTAGCATCCACAGTTTAATCGAATTTCACATATACAGAGTAATGTTATTTAGCTTCTCTCCTCATTCCAGTGCTGCAAATCGCAAACTAATTTGCTAATGACTGTGTTTATTTGCTACACATGATGATATGTTAGTGGGGAAATGTAAAATTTGCAGAAATAAAGAATTTGCAAAAGTCACTGAGCCACAATGGTTGAAATATTTATTTGGATAATGAATATAATAATAATAATAACAGTTATAATAATAATAATAATAATAATCATCACCATCATAATAGTAATAATAGCTAGTTTTATTGCTGTTGGTATTATTATTAATATAATTAACAACAACATTTGTAAAAACAAATACATACAGAACTGTGCAATTGGTTTAATACTGGTATAAATGGTATAAAGAATATAGAAAACTGAAATAAAAACAGCTTCTATAGGCTAAAGTGGAAAGTTTTTAGTGTGACTTTACACTTGCAGCATAGCAGCATCTGGCTTCGTAGGTCCTTCTACATCAGGAATGGTATTTTTGAAAGGGTAGCAAAATATTTTTTAGAAGGTGAGCAGGGTGAAAAGGCAAAGATACGCTAAAGCTGACAATGACTGAAGTAAACATCAGTAGAAAAGAGTATTATGGTCTGATTCGTGCAAGTCTGATTTTTTTTTTATATATCATATTACTGCATGCTACTTGCCATTAATTAGGATAAAATAAAAAAACTACTACTTATAATATTATTAATAAAATACATATTAAGTTAAATACATACATAAATGACATATGTGTTTAAGAAATACAGTAATGTAGATTGTTACAACATTAATGCTTGCTAATACAAAGCAAAAAAAGAAACAAGAAACAGAGAATCAAAATAAACTAAGAAAATAAACAGTGTTGATCAAATTTACTTAGACTTTTATCGCAGACAGTATGAACCTGATATATTTCATGTTTTCTCTCATCAACTTTATTCCATTTGTTAAGTCCAGAATTTCAGGCCTACAACACATTCCAAAGTGATAAAGTTTTTCAGGTGTTATTTTGTCACTGGCACGAACGGTGACGGAGACGGAGGCAAATGCGACGTGCTGGAAAAACCAGGTTTATTGTAACTGAATAAACTGAACGTAAAACAGAACTTAAACATAACGGACATCAGGTGGGCAAAATCAAAGGGCTGGAAACGACAATGGAATATATCCGACCTCACCTGTGTCGAAAATAAAACAAAGTACAAATCATAACATGTAACAAGAAAAGGTTTGCACCGCATGAACGCGGTCGAAGCTTAGAAATAGTCCTCGCTGATCCGGGACAGGTGTGCACAAACAAGGCACGTCTGCGCAGTCAGGCGTGACAGTCACATTCTTCCTGCACAAATAGTCTTAAGGTGTGTAACAGTACGGGGTCATTGTTGTCACATTGTTTGTTTTAAAATTCTTCAAACATTCTCTATTGGGCACAGGTCAGGACTGCAGGCAGGCCAGTCCAATACCCGTACCCTTCTCTTCCACAGCCATGCCTTTGTAATGTGTGCAGCATGTGCTTTTGCATTGTCTTGATGAACAATGTATGGATGTCTTAAAGGCAGCTTACGTTGCTCTAAAATAGCCATGTACTTTCTGCGTAAATGCTGCAATCACAGAAGTGTAAATTACCCTGGATATGGGGCTTGTTGCTGTTCTTTTCATCTTTGGTCCACAGTGTCCATTTCTTCCAAAAGAGCTAGAATACTGATTTATCTGACCACAATACACATGATGGCCCCCCTCAACTGCCTCTGAGCCTAAAGATGTTGACACTGCTTTAGGACATGGTTAGCATATTTTTTGCACAGTAACGATTTGAGTGGTATTTGTGAAATGTAACTCTGTATAGTAATGCTTAACAAATGCTTGACCATCCCTTGACCATGTATTTGTATCAGCTTTATTTTCTTGCCACACTATTAGCCCTAAATTGTACCCTGTCACAACATTTTATGAATAGATGTGTAGCTGCAAGTGTTAATGGTGGGCTCTTGCACCTCTGGCATAATTAAAATCAATCAAAACGAGGGACATTTGTTTGTGAATCATGTAGTAGCTGTATAGAAAGCATCATTCAAAATCCGGTCTTTCTGTTGTCAAATTGTGTCACATAACATTTGTCACTCTTGTAACACACTACACGCATGTGTAAATCAGCTTTGAGCCATATAAGGCAATGCATGGAAATCTTCGTGACACATCTGTCTTTGTTTGGCAGGATATATGAAATAGTTATACCATTTTAGCACCTGCCAGGATATTCAAAGTCTCTTTATAATTTAAAATAATCACCGTCACAATCACCATCCTCACAGCATATATTGCAAATATGACATGATTATTGTCCTGGTGAAGGATGCTAAAATGAAAACACACAAAATCACTCTGTTGCACAATTAATTTACTTACTTACTTTTTAACCACAATACAAATGCATTACATGACCATAGTTTGTTTTTCTTTTTGTTAAGATGTTAATAGTTGGAAATAACACACCTGAAGAAAAAAACTTAAAAATAAAATTCTTAAAAATATCTTAAAATATCTAAATAAATAAAATATCTTTTTTTATAGGCTACATTGAGTTATTAATTTTCATAACTGCTTAATTTAAACCCAGAATCACAGAAGACCAAACTGGCATTATAAGACATAAGGGGGAATTCACATCAACACAACAGACACACACACACACACACATATATAATGCTACAAATTTTAAGCGCCTTCTGACCTAACATGTTGCAAAGTTTGAGAAAAAAAACAGAGAAACCACACAGATCTGGGGAAAACATGCAACAAATAACAGGCAGTAGCCAAGCCAGGAATTGAATTGGTCCCTGGAGAAATAAGGCAACAGCACTAACTACTGCTCCTGCACAAACAGACCCCGAGTTAACCTAGATACCTGCCCTCTTGCTCTTAGACTGTGTAATCTAAGTGATGGTTTGATAACCGCTGTATTTTAATAGTTCCATCTTAATTGAAGCCATGAGCTGTTTTATTTAAAAATAACACACGCACACAATTCAGCTCAATTCACCTATACCTGGTTTCCTAGAGATTTGTTCCTCCTGGGTATACTGTTACTGCCAGATATAAATTTTTCACCTCATCTATTTCACCACTGTATTAAACAGATGACTCTACCAGTCAATACTGAACCTTTCTTGTTTAACTTTCCTTTTGTGTATTTAAGTCCATTTGTGTAATTAAGTCCATTAACTCGGCAAAATTTCCGAAGTTATTTAAAAAACCTGTTAAAATGACTTGTACATACCAACTGCCTTAAAATATTCAAATACATCAATATTAGGTCATGCATATGTATGTGTTTTAGCATACTACCATTAACAGTAAAATGGAGTTTTCCATTATCCCCACTTAAATGGTGACAGTCCAATTGATTAAAATCTTCTCTTATACATTTCATTTTTTATTGTTCTCTGCACAATCTTCCCCATACCAAATTATATTGCTCACAAAAATGAGGGGCTGTTTTAAATTGAAATTTCCCCTAATGAAATATCCCATAATTTTGTGTATGTGGATCAATCAATAATAGTTTATGCTTCTTGACTGTTGCACAAGAGCTTTAAAGTCAACAAGTACCTTCAGTTTATCTCACCTAAAATATGTTATATTGTGAATTACAAACCGCTCAGGCCTATTACAGAAGAAAAATGCCGTCCAACGACATCCATTCATGTTCCATTCCATTACAGAAAACCACCCTTATCTGTGTGTTCGCTTTCCATTATTCGTGGTTAACCAGCATTAAACAGTATTACATGGGAAAAAAACTGATAAATAAAGCTCAGGAACAGCTCAGGTCCAGCATATCCGTGTTGTATACGTAACCTTTCATTTCTGATTCGTGTCACTTGACCGTGGCCGGGTGGCTCAGGGGAGCTGGGCATGTTGCCTGAGGGCCAGAGTGAACACGTATTCCCTTCCACTGTGGGGTAATACCTGACGTTATTGTATTTTTTTACCTGCCTGTAACAATGACACGTATATGACAATTCCACAGTGACTGTCAGTTTATTTAATCCTTATAGCAAATATAAATGTAAATGTATAGTTCAGAAATAAACTACAAGAAATTTGAGTGTGAATATGTTAGACATCTCAAGTTCATACCTCAAAGCAATACTGCTATGTTTTATCTGTACTCATGCATGGCACTGCACTTAGAGACTGCATGGGACTCTAGCAGCATGTCCCATGTTTGCAACATGCTATATACGGGAGAAAAACATTATACTGTAAACAGGGTTCTACTATCTATAGTTTCAGGCTTTAGGGGGGGTCTTAGAATGTGTCGCACGCAGAGGGGGTACTTTTTTACTTCTATCAGGTTTCATCTCACCAGCTGTCACCACTCAATCTAACACATCCTATTTGTATGTAAATAAAACATAGGATATGCTACACAAGAAATGCCAAAACTTGGAATTTAATAGGCCAGAAATTACATCTTGAATACTAATATATTTACTATGAGTTTAAACATAGTGAATGTGAAACGTGAAGCATATTCACATTAGAACTGACCTACAATAAAAAGTTATCGTTAACAAACTAATCTATAGCACTCATTCCTTCTGTTTTAAAAGCATGCTCGGCCTACTCTATATTTGAAAAGTGGAGCTAGTGTGGTTAAGGAGCATGGGCTGCATTTCCAATGCAATCGAAATGAAGATGTGCCAGAAAAATCAAGCTCAGGCAAACACACACACCTATGCTTGCATCCTATCTGACGTGTCACAGAGAGCTGAATATTTATGCTTGGAGGTACAAATCCAAGAACGAGCAGGAGCATCAACTCTGCCTTCTTTCTTCCATTGTGACCAACCATCATTGTTTATAAATAACATGATTTATTAATAATAATAATCATAATAATTTCAGCTAAATCTAACAGCCAGGAGAAAAAACATAACATTGTTAAAAAACAAAATAAAAAAAAATGCTGCAACATTTTACCCCCTCCCTGTATAAGAAGCATTACATGTATACATGACAGTCTTGTGTCCTGGTCAGATCAAAGTGTAAATACAGCAGCGATCACTACTGATGTCCCATCCAGGGCTTTTCCAGGCGTTTATTAGTGTGTCATTTGTTCTCCCTTTTCGTAACCCAATTGTGTGAAGTTGGGTTGATGGTTGCTTTGAAGTAATTATTTGTATCGTTGTAGCCTTTTGTCTCTTGTAAATAGCCATTAATTCAAAAAGCAATGTTAAATAGTGGCTGGATCCAGGTGTGCAGAACTGGGATATACCACCTCCAACACCCCTTCCCCATCCCTAGCAGCTCCTACAGTAACCTCCTAGTACCTTTAGTAGAATATGTTACATATTCAAATTTTATGGAAAGTCTGGTTGCCCTATTGATCATTTGTCAAATTGTTTCCCCAGCAATGTCTGATTGCCTGGTTGAATATGGGTAGCGTAGGCTATAGCTCCATTCAACAATAAAATCTCTTACAAATCTGACTTGTTTTCTGACTAGTTGGATAACAAACTTTTGTAGAGGGCGTTTGAAGGCTAGCAAAGTTTAGCATTGCAATTTCACAATAAACACTGCAATGTCACTGCAATGTCTGTTCCATTTGAAATCTTTAGTTGTTTTTATTTCCATTGTACTGTATATTTACCAGCTACAAAGTTAACACTAGTACATCCACTGTTCTTTACGTGTGTACAATGAAAAAGCTTTCATCATAAGTCCTCCTCCTTCTCCTCCTCCATCATAACTCCTCATTCCCCAACCATTTACAGCCCCTGATAAAAGTGGTACTGCTGGAAATGAAAACTCATAGATAAAGTGCTTTTTATGCAAAGCCCCAATTAAGGCCTAACAAGCAAATATGATCTGTGAGCTTTGAGAGTGTTAAAACAACACATTCATTCGCTCATGCCTATCCAGGAACACAAAGTCATAAAAAGAAGTCATTAAAAGTGTTCAAATGTATCAAAATGAGCCAGCACTAAAATAAGCTGTATTGTTTTTTTTCTCCTTTTAACCCTTTTTCTCTCCCATATTTGTTCTGTGCCTGTCATAAATATAGCTGACATTTCCCTGCGCCAGGGTCAAGCTGAAGATGAAAAGATCCACTGACATTCATGGTAATGAAAAGGCTGATGTACTCGTGCTGTTGACCCCATCTTCGTCTGCATCTGACTTTTGACTATGCATCACTATTGAACCAGTAAGATAAATAAAAGGCTGACCTATGGGATAATAAAAGACTGAAGGGATTGAAGATACTATCAGAATATGAACTCCTTAAAGTACAGTAAAGTAAAGGATATTTAAATAAGGATAGGGACAATAAATATAAATCTTCTGCCGAAATAAATAGGTAATAGTTACAGAATAGAATAATTAAAAAATAATTATAAATACCAAAATAATAATAATAATAATAATAATAATGTTTCTTTTTTCCCCACTAGACACATTTTTGTTTCGTGGGCCCTTACTTCTGTCTCCAGAAGTAAACTTAATAGAAAATCATTGGAGGGAGCAGGAACCCAATGTTACCTATCAACAGCCTCGAAACCTGAAAGATCTGGAGAAGATCTGTATGGAGGAGTGGTCCAAAATCCCTGTTACAGTGTGTGCAAACTGGGTCAAGAACTACAGGAAACATCTGAGCTCTGTAATTGCAAACAAAGGTTTCTGTGCCAAATATTATTATTACTAGTATTATTATTATTATTTTTCATTTAATAGTATTAAATCTTTTTCAAATATTTCAAATAAATATGTCATGCAATACAATGCAAATGCAATGCAAAGCATCATGTTATTAAATAAATAAATAAATACATAACACAACCTTACAGTTTCAAAATTATATAGTTTTTGTAGTATAGGCCACAAACACCTACTAGGGATTTTAGTCGTTATTATAGACTGGTTAATTTTTTTTTTTTTTTTCGATTTCTCAGTGTGATGGTTTTCAAAATCATAAGTAATCATATCATAATCATAAGACTTGACACATAATTCTTCACTAAAAGAACCTAGTCGCTTTCAAAGCTGTTGCCTCCCCTACCAAACCTTTCAGCTTCTAAGTCAAGGTCTTTGGAAGAGTTTCATCGCATCAGGGAGGCCTGATGGGGAAGAAGACGAATTCGACAAGGCCTAAATTTTCACTCCAGCTCTCCTAGAACAAGCCTAGTAATTCCTCCTGCTGTCTGGACTGTCACTTCCTTAATCAGAGGCTGCCACAGACTGAACGGAGGAGAGGCCATTCTCTATAACGCTGAGCGTTCAGGCTCCATTAGCCGCTCCTCTGCCTGCAGAGTCCTTGAAATCAGAGCATATAGAAAATGGAGCAGAGGGCTGCACTAAGTGGGTTGGATATGCAGTACTCGCTCGTACTTCTCTCTATGCAGTAGCTACACAGGCCTTCCCGCAGTGATGGTCCCTTTACTTCTAGTGGAGAATGACGTTAATTCACTCAACGAGTGGATTAAAGGACCACAGAGCCATTAATGGTGCCGTCAATGGAAAAAGGGAAAATGGCCCTTACAATTATCCTATGCCACTACAAAGGCTTTGGGGTCTTCTAAATAGATCCTTAAATCGATATATTACTTTATCAATCGCTGCACTGAATTTACATAGAGCTAAATGCTAATAATAATTATTATAATAACTATTACTATTGTTATTAATAATACAAATTGTCATTATTCATAAAATCATGAAACAATTTATTTAGAAATAAATGCAATAAATGCCCTATTAGTGCATTTTAGAACTGGGCTCCAAGTGCTGTTTCACATAAGTTCTGTTTCTAAATTAATCTTATTTAGAAGGTTTTTTTGCATTTCAATTCATCCTTGTGAATTTTATTTTAGAATAACTGATTACCTTTTTATTGATCTGCATGTAATTTCCGTTTCTTATATATTTTGTCTGTCTTAAAATATTTCGTTTTTGCTTCAGTTTAAACTTTTATAACAACACACTCATTTCATGCCACGTCTAGTTTTACATACTGTTTAAACCTTATTTAGCTACTCTTATTCATGTTAATTATTATGTTAATTATTAGTTATTTGCTATAATCACACAAATCATATTTTATCTTGATTTAATTCGATCTCTGCTACATGTCTAGGTATGGTAATTATAATATAAGAACATATTCATTTCCGGAATGTCAAGAATACCATTTAGGATTAACTAAAGGAGATAAATGCGCATTTGCACTGACCTTAATTGTTCCTTAACAGGTTTAATTTCTCCTTTGCAATACATAATTTAATCAATCCAAAAGTTATTGTGATTCACAGGATGAATGTAATTGTGATTAGACTCTAAAGAAATCTTATTTAATACCAGGCCATATTTTATCAGTGTCACGGTCAGCTCGCAAGACTTATTTCTCATTATTATAAACCTGAAAGCAGGCCAGTACAGATCATCACATTACACAGCTTGGCAGCATGGTGATATTGAGCTCCAGGGTGTACTCAGCGCATTGTGTTAAGTACCCAGCTTTGGCATTTATAGGCAGCACTGGAAATGATGGGTATCAAGGTATAAAAATGCATGTGGTTAATTAACCCTGTTAGCACAGGAATAGATGTAATTTTAGCTTTTATTAAATGTTAAACTTCAGATCAAAGGTGTTTCTTCAATAACGTTGTAGGAATATGCCACTGAAAACATGTATGTAGCTTTATATTTGGGAGTGAGTAACCAAGAAAGCATTTAGGACGATATTTTATCATGTTTAAATGACTTTATATTGTTGGAACAATTGCATATGGTTTTCAGTAAAGAAAGCTGAATGGAAAGTCTTACATTTTACAGCTCAATGCACTCACTCTGTTCCCCTCTCCATACCCCTCCTGCTGAGCATTGGGTGAACAAAAGTTCTGAGGTCAGTGCCCAGAGACAGACAGTATAGCAAAATTACATTTTTAGGACTAAGCTTCATTATACTATATACTATTGGCATCCCAATCTAACCAATCTAACCTACATACACATGTAACCTAGAAACGATGCAAGCATTCAGAGGCAGCAAAGTTACAATTACACAATAACTCCACAATATTCTGTTAAGTAATAAATTCACAATGACTCTGATGTCAGTTTTACTATCATCAACACAAAATTAATCCACCTTATCACTCACAAAGACATTGTTTGCTGGTCTTAATCGACAGCTGATTCGATCAGCGAAGCTGCTGATGATCTAGAACTCTTCCTATACGTTTCTGACTGATATTTATATATTAACATAAATAGCTTCATCTAACCACCTTCATTGTATAATCACTAATAAAGTATAACAGATTCTAGCCTGGTTATAACACCGGGACCACACTCAGATTTGCTGCAGTCAGTAGAAATGTGTAATATAACAGCCTGCCAATCTTAGGTTTAACAATAACTGGTATATTAGAGAACATATTTTATTGATGGTGGCTTGATGGCACAAATGGACAGCACTGTCACCTCACATCTCCAGACATGCTCTGTTTGACTCCTGGAGTATTCACTGCCTATATGGAGTTTGCACGCATTAGGTCAACTGGTGTCTTTAAAGTGTCTCATTGTGAAGTATATGTGTGATGAATCGTCACCATGTATAGGGTTGGTTTTCACATTGTTTACTGAACCATGACCCCTGAACTGGCATAAGCATGTAAGAAAATGAACAAATGAATGATTTGTTATTTCCTGACATTAATGTTTTTTCCTGGCATGCATTGTTCAGTGTTCACAGATAAATGGTTTTCCTGGGGAAAAGCAAAGACTGGATGTTTGATAACAGTAATACAATAGCCCACAAAGGACAGTCAGGTTTTTCAGTCCTGGTTAACTCAAGACAAACCCAAAGAACCCAGAGATACTCAAAGAACCCAGTCCCACCAGAGTGCAGCAACTCCCTCCATCATTTAGTCACTAAGAGACGATGTGCCTCCAACGAGATCCCACTGAGGACTGATTTTAAAATCTATTTTGTTACTAATTTTATTACTAACTTAAATATTAATATTGATTTAAATTTGATTATGTACTTAATTTTACTATTACTTTAATAGTAATAGTAATAGTAATAGTTTTCAGGGAGTTTTTCCTTTCCACTGTCACCCTAGATTTGGGATTGGCCTTTTATGATAATATAAGATTGTAACTCTGCTTTGAGACAATGCTCCATTATAAAAAGTGCTATGTAAATAAATTTGACTTCAAATATTTCACTCCTCTTGGTTAATTGTTAATCATATGTTAATTGTAATCATAAAGATTGAGGTTTAGGTGAAATCTATTATCACTGCATAAAAGTTGTCTCACTGCAAAACGTACATATAAATTGTTTAGTCTGCATGATTTCTAAAGATTAGATGTTTTCATGCATGATGTCATGCTGTGCTTAGTTTCTTAGCACCTACATCTAATATTTGACCTGCTAGATGCCAGTTTTTCAGTTATGTCGTCGATTGCTTTACTAAACAGGATGATCATTCAATTTCTTTAAAATACAGCAATTCAATATTTACCAAAGTGTCTAAATCATTTATTAATCATGATGGAATTGAATATCTTGGTGAATTATTAAAGTTGCTCAACTCAAACTCCTGTTGCTAAATAATGCAGTGGAAATCTCATTTGAAGTCCATGACACACAACTAGTAGACAAGCCTGTGTCTTCCTAGGTGTGTATGGCATTTCTGTGTAGCCTCTGTTTTGAATAGAACAAAAGATGACAATCATTGAACAACTGTCTTTAAATGGCTTTCGATCTACTATCTTAAATGTAAAAATGATCCTGAATATTTGTCAACCAAAAGGTCTTTGGCATTTTCACTTCTAGCTTTTTTTTTTCTAACTCAAAGTATACCTCCTTCATTATGTCGTTTTGCATAAACATTAGGGTCAGTATCATTGTTATATCTCTGAGATTATATTCTCATATTATTATATTATTTATATAAGAACCTCACGCACCTGAGAAAGTAAAATCCTACGGCGTGATCAAAGCTCCACGGTGAACACACATGTGAGATTCAATCCGCAGGGGGGAATCGCATCAAGAGATGAAGATGTCAGCTTTTGAAGTAATGAACTCATGTGAGAATACATGTTCTCATCGGGATGGGGAACAAATTCCAAACGGGGTGCATGGTAATAGAGATCAGGAGGATTTGACATTTATTTGTGGAATGATGAAATACTTAGGATTTAATTGTGTATGCTACGTGTGGTGTAGAAGGTCCTTCTTCCATTCCTGTTTGAGATTAGGTAAATGTAATGGTTCAGTTTATACACTCACCAGCTACTTTATTAGGTTCACTTTGCTAGTATCAAGTCAGACCCCCTCTGCCTGCAGACCTGCCTTAATTATTGATGGCATTCACATCCATGAAAAGTTGGTCCATATTGAGATGCTAGCATTACACAGTTGCTGCAGATTTGTCAGCTACCTGCTGCAAATTTTTGGTCCCACTACATCCCAGAAGATGCACTTTAGGATTGGTTTTTGATTATTAAGGAGGCCATTTGAGTGTGGTGAAGTGCACATTTTGAAGAAACAAGTTAGAAATGATTTGAGCTTTGTCACATGGCACCTTCTCCTGCCTGGAGTAGCCACCAAAAAAAGGTACACTGTAGTCATAAATGCATGGGCATTGTCAGCAGCAACACTCGGGTAAGCTGTTGCATTTAAACAGTACTCAATTGATATTGAAGGACCCTAAGTTTGCCAAGAAAATATTGCCCACACCATTATACCACCAGCAGCATGAACCCGTGATGCAAGGCAGAATGGATCCAAGCTTTCATGTTGTTTATGCCAATTCTGATCTGAGTGTCACAGAAGAAATCAAGACTCATCATTGTCCATCGTGGTCCAATTATCCAATTTTGGTAAGCCATTTGCCTGCCCTGGTTCTGCCCATCTGCTAACCCCAGTTATAATAAGTGGTTATTTGTGTTACTGTTGCCCTTTCATTATCTTGAACCAGTCTGGTCATTCTCCTATTTCATCAACAAGGCAGTTTAACCCAGAGAACTGCCCTTATTGGATAGTTTCTCTTTTATGATTATTCTCTGTAAACTATAGAGATGGCTGTGTATGACAATTCCTGAAGATAAGCCGTTTTTCAGACCAGTCTGACATCATGATTCTTTTCATGTCACTAAAATCGCCTTTCTTTCTCATTCTGTTGCTCAGTTGAAATTCAGCACTTAATCTTGACCATAACTACATGCCTAAATGCATTGTGTTGCATCCATGTGGCCGAGTCAATGTTTGTGTTAGCAAGCAATTGAACCTAAAGTTCAATGGAGTCACAGTTGAGTGTATACTGTCTTACACACATTTGCTTGTTACAATTCATGGTTTCCCAAGGCAGTAGGTTTTCCATAGTTTTCTGGAAGTTCTACAGTGCAGACCATGCAGATCCACCTGTCTTCAGTGGTCTAAATTTGTGTGACTTGTTTATGGGTGTATTTTTTTTTATTAAAAGGCTCTCTGTGTTTTAATGTGTTTATGTTTCATTAATGCCCAGTATTTGTGTAAACTGTGTGTTTCCAGTGTATTAAGTGGAGTACACTAGCGATGTACTGTATAACCTATTGTATTACTGAAGGCTGTGTAAGTACTGTATATGATCTGTGAGTGCGCTGGGACTTGGTAACCTTCCATTCATATTGATCAGTTTATTGCCCTTATCAGGGCTGGTAATTTGACCGGTGATTTACAGGCCATGAAATAAAATGCACTATGAGCAAATTAGTCATTACCACAGTTACCCTGTCAGTGAGGAGGTAGGAAGACATACACCACATACAGCAGCGGATTTGGGATTTTCGTTTGCGTTATGGTCAGGACTTTGACTTGGCCTTTCTACAATATTAACTCCTAGTTCTTTGTTAACCTTTCTTTTGTTTATTGGCAATTGTCCTGACATTTCCTTCCTTTCATAAATGATGGCTAACAGTCCTGACCCACAAAAGGATACTGCCACCATCATGTGTCACATGTAGTATAAGGTTCTTATGCTGGGATGCAGTGTAATCCTTTCTCCAGAAATATGCTTTTGATTTATACCAGAACATTTATTTTTTAGGCTTTTTTTTTTATACAACCCTAATTCCAGTAAAGTTGTGACATTGTGTAAAACATAAATAAAAACAGAATATGATCATTTGAAAATCCTTTACAACCCATATTTAATTGAATACATAACAAGGACAAGATATTTAATGTTCAAATGGATAAGCTATTATTATTTTTTTAATATTCACTCATTTGTACACTGAATCTGTATGACTGTGGATTGGCACAAAAATGTACGAGAGATGGCTTTGTAACCATTAAAGCCTGATAATCACCAACAACTTTTTTTTTACATGCTCAGAAATCACCTGTTTACGCCAATATATACTTGCCACAAAGACAAGATTGAATGGATCACTGTCGTTTAAGTACAACAGGATAACCACAAATACTGGCTTGTCATCATACTTTCATCATCAAGTGAAGATATGTAATATTGAATCATTTCTCTGAATAAATAACCGACCAAGTGTAATATTTTTGCCTCATTTTGCCAACTTTGTCATACTTTTTGAACACGTGTAAAAATTTGACATTTTAGGTAAATTATTTACATTTACAGTATTTAGCAGACGCCCTTATCCAAAGCGACTTACAAAACTGCTTATTATATGCAGAAATATAAAAATAGTATAAGGATTCACAAACATTTAAACACCACTGTATGCAGACAGCATTTTGACAACACAGCTCCTGTCCACACCATAAAATCTCGCGAATGGCCAAGCATGTGTTTTAATGTTTGGATGTTTCTGGTTATACCCTTCTCCCCCAAAGCACAAATGTTTAGAAAAAGTAGAGCCCCTTAGGTGCATAAGACCAATGGTCCATGATCTTATCACAACCCATTCATGACATGTATGTCATGATTTCAAGATGGATTAAACCTGTTCTGGAATATGTTCGCTTCTGTTTACATGAACTTGAGCTAAAATTAATTTCCTGGTTTTAATGTATAGTTAAAACTAGTAAAAGGCTCCCAAAGTAGAGTGAACATGTAGTATCTTACAAAAGTGAGTACACTTCTCACATTTTTGTAAATATTTTATAATGTATTTTTATTGAACAACACTGGAGATATGACACTTTGATACAATTTAGAGTAGCCAGTCTATAAACTGTGTTAAAGCTGTGTAAATGGCTTGTGTAAAACAGTGTAAATTTGCTGTGGCCTCAAAATAACTTAACACACATCCATTATTGTCTAAACCACTGGCAACAAAAATACTGGCCCAAGTGAAAATGGCCAATTTATACCCAAATTAGTTATTTTCCCTCCCCGCTATCATATGGCTACTGTTACACTGTGTCAGATGTGAATAGGGAGCAGGTATGATCAATTTGGCGTTATCAATCGCACACTTTCTCATACAGAGGGGTTGTACTTACACAGTTACACTGCAGACTGAATACTTTACATTATATCAAAGTGTTATATCTTCAGCGTTGTCCCACAAAAAGATATAATAAAATAGTTACAGTACTTTTGGGAGATGCTGTACATTTTTCGCTAAATAACTCCCATTTATAAGAACACATCAGGGTAAAGGTAAAGGTGCTCGGCCTCTGTTTCACCACCAAACTGGTCATATTTGAGGAAAATAGTAACATTTCGTTGCATAACACCATTGACCCATGCTAGCACAAACTATTCACAATTCTATAAAAACACAATTCTTTAAAGTCACTTGCATCCAAATCATAAAAGCTGGAAATGTACAGAAACTGCATATTAAAAATACACACTTTGTTTCCTACATTTACTTTTATTTAACTGCAGACACTATGGACCTGGGATACTACATGTTTTGTCTAGTCTACTTAATTTTATTTGTAAATAAACGTTCTGCATTTCAGGCCTGCAACACATTCCAAAAAAGGTGGCATGGGGCAATTTAGAGCTAGACATTAATTAAATATATTTATGTGATTTTAAACAGGTGATTGTAATCATGATTTGATACAAAAGCAGCATAAAGGAAGGGTTGGGTTTTTGATTAGCGAGAGAGTTTGTGAACAAATCTGTAAGAAAATCACTGAAATATTTAAAAACAATGTGCCTTAAAGAAAGACTAGAAGGGATTTTTATATTTCTTCCTTTACAGTGCATAATATCATTACATTATTTAAGGAATCTGGAGGAACTTCAGTGCATAAAGGCCAAGGGTGCAAGCTTAAGCTGAATGCATCATCATCAAGAGCCACCATTCAACAATAACTGATATAGCAAAATGGCTAAGGGATTACTTTGTATTATAATGCTTGACAAAGGTTTTCCAAAGTTACATTCAAAAATGCACTTTAAACTTTATCAAAGACAACGACATGGTAACCAAAAGCGGCATCAACTTCTCTGAGCTTGGAAGCATCTAGAATGGATCATAATATAGTGGAAATGTATATTGTAGTAAGATAAATCTGTATTCCAGGTTTTTTTAAACTGCTCTGACAAAAAAATATCAGCAACAAGTCCATAAGTCAAGGTCTTTCATGGTATGGGACTGTGTTAGTGCCATTGACAATGGTCATTTACACTTCTGTAATGTCAGCATTAAAGCTGAAAAGTATTTTGAAGATTTATACCAACATAAGCTGCCATCAAGACATCATCTTTTCCACGGACGTCCATGCATTTTACAACAAGACAATGCAGAACCACATACTCCACAACTTACAAAGAAATGCTTGAGGAAGAAGATGATACGGGTATTGGACTGGCCAGCCTGCAGTCTTAACCTGTCCCCAAGAGAAAATGTGTGGAGAATTTTGAAATGAAAACACCTGTGTTTGCAGACAGAATAAAAAAAAATAAAAAAAACTTTTCAGAGAGATCATTTGCCCACCTTTGCCTTTAGTCGCGCATTGGCAAGGAAATACCGTTTAAATTCGGACAGTTAGTTAAGTTCAAGTTCAAGTTCAAGTAGTTTTATTGTCATTTCAACCATATACAGTGGTGTACAGTATACAGTGAAACGAAACAA
>JAVSBV010130298.1:0-32201 GCA_033117975.1 Parotocinclus spilosoma
CACACACACACACACACACACACACACACACACACACACACACACACACACACACACACACACACACACACACGGAAATGTATGTTAGAAGAAAGTCAATAAGAATCAAGACCAAACCACACAGAAGTATGTTGACTTGTGATCAACATACGCAGGCCATGATAGAAGTATAGTAAATATCAACTGAAGCCTTCCTACATACAAAGGCACACTACAGATGTTTGCACAAGATGGATCAAGATGTAATAGTTGAACATTTAGCAACTATTTACCAGTACAAATGCTTAATAATATTAAAGTAGAAAAACTGCAGCAAGATCATCATTTCAATATTGTTGTATATATATGTCTATATATACACCCAAAAACCACATCAACATCTGCAGTTAGGCATTTATTTAAGTGGTCATGTACACAGAAAACTCATCTAGAAATTAGATTTAGAAATTTGATCAAAAGAGTTGGATTTTACCCAGGTAATCAGGCTAAGCGTAGCATGTATAGGAGTTACTCAATTTCAACTGACCAGACAGTTGCCAGTTCCACCCATCTTCTTTATTTACCTTCTTCTATTTCCATTCTTTGGGATTTATCGGTATGGAATCTAGCAACCCTGAATGAAAAGCCGAAAGACCACTTTGTGAAAACTCTGAAAGGCAGTGTGTACTTGGGAAAATTAATAATTTGATAATTTAATATTAACATTAACGTTATATATTTCTGTGAGATTACTGTCTAGTTGCAAAGTAAAAATCTGATTATTAATATTATTGAGTCATGTAAACCAAAGGTTACACATAACTCTGCAAAGTTTCTGCAGTTATAGGTTATTTGGATTATTCTAAAAGTTTTCAATGATTCAGTTTTCGGTATTGAATATTGTTGTAAGTCGTTATATGCCATGCATAGATCCAAAGCATGCGGTTTAATGAAGGTGAGATGTAAGTATATTTTAACTGGGGACATTCTGCTAGAAATGCTAAAAACAAACTTGAAGCAAGGATGCTATAAAAGTTTGAACGACATGATGTCCAAACTTTTGTACTTCCCAAATTCCTAAATTTCTTACCAAATCTTCATGTTTCCATAATAGTGCAAATCAACTTCTCATACATTTTATTTAAATTAAATAAAACATGCAACTTGGGGGTTCCCATGAGTGACCAAACTGTACAAATATGTCCTTTGTCTCTGTTTTGATGCACCACAATATATTATTTCCAAATCACCAATCTGTAGAGGATAATAAACACAGCACAGGAAGATAATAGAGGTTTTAGGTTTAGGCTAGGGTCAGAGCAAAACACAAAAACTGAAAGAAGAATTGTTCAGAGAAAAACATCACTGAAGTACACAGCTACTTCCACATGTATACAAACTCACTAAAACACACTAATAGAACAGACCAGGATAGGAGTCTGCCAGTCTGTTAGTCTGGTGCAGTTTATTTGCATTTTGAGCTCTTCCATGACCAGAGGCTCTTGTTGTCTTTTGCTTTTGTACAAGTTCCTTCCATGTGTACAGAAACCCTGTTTACCCTGACCTATAATGATACTGCAGGATGGGAAACAATTTCTTCTCTCTTCATCTTTCATTCAGCATAATCCATCTCAGACTAATAGCCAACTCACACAGTTCCCTCTCTAGTCATCACACATCACCGGAGATGCTATCAGGATGGATGAAGACAGACTTCACCAAACAGCCCTAGTAATATTAAAGAATAGTCCAGACTTGAGATGCCAGTACTGACCTACATATAGTGTTAGTGCTGTTTGTCTGCTGCTGGAGAGGACACTAATGGATGGTTATAGATGAGAAATGGGGAAGTGAGGTAGCCCATAAGCCAGTCAAGGACTGGACAGACTCAGTGACCTATATTTATAGCAAGCAGCAAGAATCTGAACTGTCAGAGCAGTTGAGATGTTAATGCCATGGGTAAGTACAACTGAAGGAGCATAATACTGTTAATGATTATAATCATGATTACTAACACAATTTAACAACATAAATTTGTTCAACTTACTGTTTTATCTATATAGAACCAAACTCACAGCATGCAAATGTACCAGAATGCCAAATTCAAAGACTTTAGCAAAGCAATTAGCCAGCTCTAACCGAGGTCAATGATAGTCAGATAGTCTGAGACTATGATACGGCAGGCTGCGTTCCACAAAAAATCATTCAATGAATCAATTCCATCTTCTGTTACCTGTGACGAATAACGAAAGTTTTGAACTTTTTGAGTTGGCTTTTAAACCCCAAGATATATTGCATACATGATTGCAGCAATCAATTTATGAGACAAGTAAGGTCTTCTTTGATACACTACATGTCCACCCATCCCATTACCAACCTTGCCTGTGAGCCAATATGGAAGTCTATAATAAAGAAATTATAATAATAATATAATTTAAATTGGAGTACAGGCTTGAGGAAAAGAAATGATTTAAGTTTAATGTCACATCCTTCTATAAGATAATTGGCTTGTTGTAAAGTAGAAATCAGATTACTTCTTAGGTCCAATAAACTGAGCCTTCCCATTACTGGATTCTCTAAGTGGAAACACACTCAAAGTAAACGTTGCTCCTGTCATGAATAGCCACTGATTCTGATGCAATGTTAACTTAAACAAAGAAATAAATAAAATAAAAAGGCTTGCTATCCAAGTGCTAAGAAGAAAGCTTCAAATGACTTTTTTCCCCCTTTTTTTCAGTACTTAATGTGGACAAACCTGTGGAGTTAAAAGGATGACGACGTATCTGGGCTGAAAGGGTCCACAAAAAAACCTGACACCTGACAGCATGTCAGCTAAAAGAAAAGCCCCCAAAAAATAAAAATAACTGAAGTGTTGCCAACTGGAATCAGACCTGACCATGTGTGCATGTGTGTGCCCGCATCTTTATCTTCTCCCTGCTTTCTTCTTTGTACCATCATCCCTCTCTGATCTTCAAAGTCCAGTAAGAAGTGTCTAGCTGGAGGCACGTCCACCCTACCCTGCCCTCCCTCTTACAGACTAATGGGAAGATTTCACATTGCGATAGACAAAGAACAGTGCACCTGTTCAGAGATGGCTAATGACGTGCACACAGCCACCCAATACACACTCTAGTTCATGTGGTCATGCTGAGAGTTCAAAGACCTCTTACACGATACTTTGCTCTTTCCAACCACCTGGACATGCAGCTAACCACCAACCTGTACTGAGCTTTATCTGTCAGATAGGTCATGCACTACACACAATCCGTACAAGTGGTTGGATTAATTTTTTTTACTTTACATGGGAATCAGGGGTCTCAAACAACACTACAGTCTTCATTGACAGAATGTATGGTTAGAAAAGAGAAACTAATCTCTACCACTCAAAAACATTGAATGTCTGACATCTGGATATAAATTACACTACTCATAAAAATTAGGGGATCTTTTATTGAGGATATTTCATATAGAAAGTTTGCAAGCAGTATACTTTGCACTGAAAGGAATTAGGCAATTCAAGAAATTAGAGATGCAAATAATTTTCCTGCAGTCAACAAAACTTTTCATTTTTTACGTCTGCCTTCTATGTTTGGATGGAATGGCAAGGATGGTTTGATGAAAGGAATAATTAGGTAGTTACCACAATTGAATTGGTAAACCTTATCAACCAATTATGAGCAATTCAACTGCAGTTTAACATATTTTAATGACAAGCATTTGAATACATGTGAAATGCTAAGATATTAGGAGATTGAAACATTTAAAAACCCTGACCATCACTACATTCTTGCATTTTAAGTTAAATACTATGAAAAAGAAAAAAAAAAAAAAACCCCAACTCTTAATACAGTACTGTGCTATTTTTTTTATTCCACCGCTAGATTACTGGGAGATTATACACAGACGTACCAAAAAAAGAAAAAGGTTTAGCTGGGCTATTCGAGTTAAGATTGAAATACAGTACAGCACTCTTGTAAAACAAAAAGTACAAAGTGGATGAATTAAAGTACAGGTATGCATTGCTTAACGACCACATTACAATCGCCGATCAGACTTGTGACTGACAAGTATAGAAAAATAATGAATTAATAAATTAAAAGATAGCACAACTATAACAATTTTACAAAAAAAAACTGCATGTAAAAGTAATATTACAACAAAATATCTCAAAGAAATATCCCCTCTTTTTTGTGAGCAGTGTATTAAATACACATACTAAACCTTTTTTAAACTTTTTATAACCTTAATATATTGCCATGTTTATGGGGAAAAGTTTGGAGTTAAAAGACTTTAGATTTTTTCCCCATTATAATTTATTACATTTATGGAGATTTCGGGTTAGTGAAGCAAATGGATGTTGATTGGATGATCGATAAAATGCACACACACCTGTTTACAAAACAAATAGACAACAAAAATAATAATCAAATACATACAAAGTCAACTCATTTTGTCTGTCACGTAATCATACAGTTGATTTCCGTGATCCAAATAGGGTTAATGAATTACGCCCAAAACTGCTATCCGAATCAATAGCCCATTATAAGACATGATGATTGGGAAAAACGGCAGAAGTACAACATGATCCACCCTCCCCTTTTTTAAAGTTGTGATTAAGTATGAAGTAAAACTTGTTTGGTTCATACCGAAGTGTTTAGTGCTACAACAAAAATGTGTAGAGAACGCACACACACACAAGCATACGCACACGCACACACAAAAATGGTACATGTGATGAATAAGACATTGTTCATGATAGAGAGGCAAAGCCTAATATCCTGCAGATAACAGGCAGGTAAGAAGGGGAGCCATCCAAGCCCCTTGTACTTCTACATTATGCTGACATTATTGAAAACAACCAAGATTTCTGAATATATAGGAAGGAAGCAGGAACGTTTCCAGAATGAATAAATGGCAAAAGGCTATCCAAATATTCCCTAACCAAAGAGACAAATATCTTAAAATTCCTTTTAAGCAACAATAGCTGCTATTTAACAGGCTCTAAACCAAAAAGACTTGCCGTCAGTTGCATTATTACTTCGTGTAAAATCCTTAATTAACTGAAATGTATTGAGTCTGTTGATGTTAATTCTACCACCCTGGGCAAATGAATGATGTGAATGGTAGCATTACTAGCCACAACTGTAATCACTATTCCGGAAATGTTTTCCTCGGTGTTCATGCATATGGAGATGAATTTAGCCATAAACTGACAAAAGTTCTAAGTGAGCTGCTTCTCAACTAAAAGATACATTTTGACGATTCACCTGACATGATCAATCTAAGACTTACCAATCTTAAAGACTTCCCTCTTAAATAAATCTCAAGAGATCTTGAACTCACATTGATCTTGTTGTTCTGTACACAGGCCCTGCATAACTTGGGTGGAAAAACAAGCTCTATAAACAAGCTTTATATTTGGCTCAGTGCATGCAAGAAACTGTTCTGATCCAGTGGAAGGTTCAGCAGGTCTGAGCATTTCAGAAACCGCTGATCTACTAGGATTTTCAGGCACAGCCATCTCTGGGGTTTACAGAAAATGGTCTCAGAAAGAAAAAATATCCTTTGACTGGCAGTTTTCCAAACAAAAATGCTTTGTTGATGCCAGAGGCCAGGGAAGAACAACCAGACTGGGTTGGGCTTGAGAAAACAGGAACTCATTACTCAAATGACCACCGTTACAATCAATGTATGCACAAGAACATCTCTGAATGCACAGCAAAGTCAGATTAGCTTCTATTGCATTATTTATTTATTTATTGACAATAGAGCACCATTTTTCTGCTTTTTCTATTGTCTTCTCTTATCTAAGCCCTATCCCAATTTGAACAAGTCTTAATTAGACATCAAACCTTGATGAAGAAGGGCCTGTCAGCTAAAACTGAGCATACAATTCACACAAGTTTACCAAAATTGTACAATAGAAATTTGGGGGGAAAAAACGTTACATTGCAGGAGGAGTCTTGATTTCTGCTGCAACATTTGAATGGTAGGGTCAGAATGTGACGTAAAAGCATTGATCCATCCTTCCCTGAATCAATGCCTTAGGCTGCTGGTGGTAGTGTAATGGCGTGGGATTTTTAAGCGTTTCAATTTTTTTTTAACAATGCTACAGCTATTCACATTCAGGATTCTGGGAAGGATTTACTCCAGCCAATCAAAACATCTTTAAGCTACACTCATCACAAAAATTAGTTAGTTAGTTAATTGTTTTTGTAAGCATTATATTACATAAAATAGGGTAGGAAGTGCTCTAATATAGGGTAAATATATCCTGCTGTTCAACATGTTCAACTCTTTGAGAAAGCAGGTGTAGCGGTCATGCTCCTAGATCGATCGGTATAGTGCATAAAGGGTAATATCTATAGGCTTGCGCCATGATGAGAGTGGCTGGTACAAAACAAATGGAATGATGGTACATAATGAAGAAGTAGTAAGGTTTCATTTTTGAGTCCTTCTTACAGTTTCCAAAGCAAAATGCCCTTTAACTCTTGCAAAACTCCCATTCCCCAACAGAGGGAACAGCCCAGGTCAACCACACACCCACACCTAACAAAACAAAAAACAAACAAAACAAAAAAAACAGGACACTGGCAAAAATCTCTCAGGACAAGCAGTTCTTTGGGAGTAGCTGTGTGTGGTACTGCATACACATTACATGTACAGAGCAGACTAAAATGCAGGAAATGCACATTAAAGGCCTTAATTTTGGCCCCGGTTTCCCAGGCCTGGTCCTGGCATGCCTTGGCTTGCACATGTTGATGTTTTCCTGCTCTGATTCATCAGCTAAATGGCTAATTACCAAATGTTTTTCAAGTTAATTTGGATATGCTAGAGCAAAGAAAATAACGATGAATGAAAAGGCGTGTTCAGATGCAGCAGCTTCCATGAAGCGTAGAAAAAACGTGCGTGTGTGTGTAGATAGATAGATAGATAGTAATTGCACAATACAGCTGTGCTGAACTTCTGGACATAAACGGAGAGTTAAAACAGCAAATACAATTATGTGTGCAGAAACGTCTAGCCAATCAGTGATTATTTCCATTAATAACCAAGGTCTTAAGAATTACAAAACAAATATCAGAGAAAATAAAAATTGGTCATGATAGCCATAAACAGCAGCTCACCAGGTCAAGTTTCTGATCCATAAGCGGAGGTGACAGTCATGGTTTAGGCTCAGGAGTCAGTCATTTGTGTGCTCGCTTGCTCATTACTTCATGTTTGGATTTTTTTTTTTTTTTTTTTGGTGAAAGTTACTTATGCCTGTGTGTTACACCTCTGCTTATTTGTAACAAGCTGTAAATGCTGTTTGTAATGTATGTGCTTATCCTATTGTAAATACTACTCCCGTTTGTCCCACCACTACCTCTTTGTCTCTAACCAATAACTATATAAACTGGTTCACATTCACTTAATGGGTCTTTGTTTCTTATGGCTTCACGCTGTTCATAACATTGTCTATCATCATTTGCATTTTTAGTTTCCATCAAACAAAACTGTCAGGCCCATCAAAACATCCTTTTTAAGTAATTACGGCTTTCCCCTACAAGGAACAGTACATTAGTGAATGTTCTATAATTACTGTGACTGCATTGGTAGTAGGGGTGTGCTGTGTATATGGTATAGTTTCACTCTTGTTTCAGCTGTATCTGTGATGCATTATTTATAATTTACACAATGTTTTGTAAAAAATTCCATTATATGTACTTTACAGAAGCACAAAAAGACTGGGACTATGGTAACATCAAGTCAATTTCGGTCAACATCCAATATCACAGAACGTAGAATAGCTGTTATGCCTGAAATGGCCTAATTGAGCAGGACAATACTTAAAGAAGTCACAGCCAGCCCCCAGACTTACCCGGTGCTTCGAGTCAGGAATCTGGTGATCCACCGAGAAAAAGCGAAGAATACAGTGAGCTAGGAGAGTTTGGGGGCAGTATTTCTGGAAAGATAGTTTTGAATTCCAAGCTAAAGCCCATGAGCAGGATATATGTCACTGGTCAGTAAAAGTGTTGTGAAATGTAGTGCAGTCCCAGCATGACCCACTGACCTGATTGCCTGGGAAAAACCCACAAGGGGTCCAGCAGGCATTCTGTGATGTTCTTCAGATTTTTTAACACCATTTGTTAAAAAGGACTTCAGGACCATAGACGAAATAGTAAGAAGCCTGTAGTCATTCCATCCTGTGATGGAGGGTTTTTGGGGACTGGAAAGTTGTTGATGATTTAAAGCAAAAGGGGATCTCATACAGCACCAGAGATCTGTTGAATATCTGTGTGAAGACTTGAGCCAGTTGGCCAGCACAGACTTGTAAGAAAGGCTTTAAAATATTGCCAGGTTAACAGGTTTATAGTAGTGGTACCAAGACAAAGGTACAGCCAGAATCCCACTTGGGCCTATCTGAGCACCACTAAGAGTACAAAGCTTACATTTTATGTACCCCTAGCTATTTATTATACTTGTCATGGAACAACACTGAAGATGTGACACTTTGATACAATGTAAAGTAGTCAGTCTACAGCTTGTATGACTGTGTAAATTTGCAGTGCTATGTCCTTAAAATAGCTCAACACATCTATTAATGTCTAAACCATGGCAACAAAAGTGAGTACACCCCTAATATGAACAAAATTTGAAAACTCTTGTGAGATACAGCTGTTAGAATAGCAAATAGCTAGAACTCAATGATGTCTGCTAGTGTCGCTTTAACAGCTGATGTCTGAATTACAAAAGGAAAACACCTGAATGACAGAAAACTAGTAAGGAAACTAGTGAACTCATTCTGATTTTTGTCAGCAGAGTTTTAATTATTGCATTGTACACTACAGTATTTAATTTTTCTACAAACCCTCATTAAACAGCTGTTGCCACTGTAAAACACTAACATCTACAGGCCTCACCCACCTTAACCCTCCACCCACCCACCAAATGTCTTGAGATACATCAAGTGCTGTACCATGCGTTTCAGATGGAAAGATTGATAAATGCCATCCCAAAACATTGATGTGCATGCTGATATAATGTGTAAAACTGCTATATAAACAATACAATTGTGGGGAAACAAGTTTAATAGCCTTGGTGTTGTGTTTGATTCTAGTATTGGCTGAACCCGCATCGGAATCCCAAACCAAGTCTATCATAAATGGACCTGGTAACCTTGTTATTTTTGTGCCAACTGAACTAGTAAATGATATAGACTGAGAAATTCGATTGATTCCCTAAAACTGAGCTCTCTTTACTGGATTACTAAGTGCATGTAAACAAACTCAACGATGAGACTACGTATAGTACAAATGTTGGAGGTAGAATGTAACAACCTGGCTCTGAACATCAAGAAAACAAAAAGGGAGACTGTTCTAGATCACAAATACTGCCTCTGTGATTTTATGAAAGCTTGAGACAAGTGAACAACACAAATCTTTTTAGGAGCCTTTGTGATTTTCTGTCACTGTGCTATCGAACATGTGCTGACAAACTATGCACCAGTGTGGTTCACCAGCTGCACTACGGTGGAACATCAAGCGCTGCAGGGAGTAACAAAGACCGCTGGGAAAATCATCGGGTTTCAGCTACTACACATCACCACCATTTACACCTTCTGCTACCTGTGCCGGTTTGACAGCATCATCAGAGACCAATCACATCCAGCCTTGACTTGATTGAACTTCTGCCCTCAGGAAGAAGATACAGATCTGTCTGTGCAGTGTCCACCAGAAAGAATAACCCCCAAGCAGTCAGGCTGCTGAACAAAAGCCCACACCCATCATATATGCTTCCATCCCAGTTTTATCCCCCGTCCCCCACTCTACACACGTCCCCAGACAAGAACTATGTACAATTAAATGTCTGCACTACATGCCCTACCTTGCACCTTAATAACACTGGACTGTGACCAAAAAACATGTGTACTTATTTTACAAGTACTTATGCTAATTCTTTCACATAAATGTAAGAACACAGTACAAGGAGTACTCTAGATCATTGGAGGTAAAAGGTTATAGGCAAGAGTGCTCCACTAATAAAGTACTCATTGTGTAACAAGGTAATCAGCAAAATTAAAGTCAAATTCCCAATATACTAAGGCAAGCAAGTGGTGACCAGGAAAGTAGCAGGTACAATTATAGTGACCTCCATAATGTTTGGGACAAAGGCAACTTTCCCAGATATGCCCATCTGCTGAACAGATAAATATTTTCAAATCAAACCAAATCAAGTAATTACACATTTCAAAATATCATTTAAGTTTATTTGCATACAGTCTTTTTTACCATGTTTAAAATATATTTATTTTTATGCACAGTCCCCAATTTAAGGCCACCATATTAGGAACATAGTAATAATAAGTACATTAAAGCAGTCTTGTGTATCCCTTGCATGCACAAACTGCTTGAAGTCTGCCATTCTTTGCTGTCACCAGGTGCCGTGTATATTCTGTACAGATGCTTTCCTATGCCTGCATCTTCAGCTCTTGCTTGTTTCTGAGCTTTATTCCCTAAAGTTCTCTTCATATGGACCATGCTCAATTGGATTTCAATCGTTTGACTGGCTTGGCCATTCAAGAACTTTCCTTTCCTACTTTGTTGCTTTAGTAGTATGTTTGGGATTATTATCTTGCAGTAAAGCTAATGAAGCTGATCCAGGTTTGGATTCATTTACTGGGACTTGAGCAAAAAAGATGTTCCTATACTTTTCCAAATTAATTGTGCTGCTGCCTTTAGAAGTTATATCTTCATCAACAGAACCCAGTTCCACCAGAACTCCCTCCACCATTTTGTCAATGTGACAATGTGCCTCCAAGGACCTCCCACTGAGGACTGATTTTAAAATCTATTTTGTTACTTATTTTATTACTAACTTAATAGGATAATTTAAATCAATAAGAATATTTAACATCTATGCCACCCATGGAGGATGGGTCGTATTTTTAGTCCTCCCAAGGTTTCTTCCTTCTACTTTCAGGGAGTTTTTCTTTTCCACTGTCGCCCTAGGCTTGTTCGCTTTGGGATTGGCATATTAAGATAATTTAAGACTGTAAAGCTGCTTTGAGACAATGCTCTGTTGTAAAAAGTGCTATATAAATAAATTTGAATTGAATATCCTCAGTAAAGTGCACCAGAACGTGTGGCACGACATCCTCACCATATAGTGTTTCACACATGAGGTGGTGTGCTTTGATTGTGGCAGTTCTTTTATTGTCTTCACATTTTGCACTTTCCATAATTTTGATTCAAGATAATCTTGGACTCATCTCTCAGTAAGACCTTTGCCCAGGATTCTGCAGGTTCTTTCAAGGTTTCACCTACATCTCCAATTGATTTACTTTTCTTTTATTCTGCAATATTGCTTCTTTGACTTTATTTAGCACAGCTTGTGTCCTTGTGTTGAACACTGGCGACTACAGACTAAGGTGAAGGCGTGAAAGCTAAGAAGCAAGCTAGGTATCAACAAAGCAATGGATGATGCACAAGTAGTCAGAGACACCTGTGAAGTTAATATGTCTAATAGGTATCTTGAAATGAGTGGGGCTGTGTAAAAAAAACTATTTCAACCTGGTGAATGTATACAAATAGACTTAAATTACATTCTGAGAAAATATGTGCAGTGTGTCACATGACAATAAGTTGTTTGCATTGGCTTTTTAAGGGTGACAGCAATGTTTGTCATTTAACACAACCCCCAAAAATAGGAATTTCTGCGAGCAACAAATTCCTCTCTGTGGTTTTAGAGACAGCTCATGACACGTGTATGACAAAAGTGGTTTTGCATGCTGATATCCGATATGAAACTTCTGTGATGTGAATGCAAGTCAAGCTACTTTCAGTAACTTTGTTACTTTCTATAAATACTGACAAGAGCTTTCAGTCAGTTTTGCATCGGGGATCATAGTGAATATGACCAACTACAAATTTATTTTCCCCATAAAAAGTCAGTGCTCCTCTCTTGGGTCATGAGTAACAATTAAAACAATTAAGAAATGTCCCCCTGATAAACGAATCCAATCCAAACTGAGCCATTTCTGAAATCAATAAAAAGGCCAGACGAACTACCATTTTTTCTACGTTCACACAACTAAGGTGGCCCAAATCTGGCCCCAAAACTTCTAAATTGTTTTTAGGCTGTTCACACTACTCTTTTTTTTTTTTTTTTTTTTTTTGTGTGTGACCTATCAGATATCCAGAGGTAAACAATCACATGGAGTCAGCAGTAATTGGCACTTCTTTAACGGTCATGTTAAAAAGGTCACATTATTCAGCCACAGCATTTATTTGCACACAGTCACAAAAATAGCACATCAATGTCACATAAGACGCTAAATATCTGATTTGGGCCACTTTTGGCCACCATGAGAAAAAAAAACCATGTACTGCAGTACTTTGAGCTGTTTGAATAAAGGTGCCAGTCTTTCCTAACCAACTGTTGTGGACTATATACTGGGGAAGTAATTCTTCTTAATTTGTGTAAACTTTAGATGCTTTTAGATGGTCAACTGGCCATAATGAGCAAAGTGCTTCCATATATTTTATTATAATTATTAGTTTAGGAGTAAAATAAAGTATTGGATTGATACTGGTATCAACATCAGTACTGTAAGTGAAAAAGCTGTACTGGTTCCACTCTCAAATACTCACACATATACACTCAGCAGGTATCCCTCCCATAATTCCCATCACCTGTATACTATCCATTATTAACATCTCTTCTGCAAATACATCATAATTCAGTGTTAACTACACACCTGATTCTGTACTCATCATTACCAGCTAAAATCAAACCACAACTGTATAGCGTGACTATGTTAATGTCGCTCAGGCACATAACTTCAGCTTTAAAATACTGTGTCTGATAAGACCAAGGAACCATAATCTCTACCAGCCAGTCTGAGCCTAACAACCTTCGTTTCCTTCCTGTGAGAAAGTTATTTTTCTTGTGTCTCAAGGGAAACTGGTGCAGAGAGGCAAACGAAACCAAGCAGGAGAAATGTGCTGGGGCCCCAAACACGCAGGCAGAACTAGTCCATCTGTTCCCACTGTTTCTTAGTGGGGTGCAGCACTTCACTCTCCCCTAAAATCCTTTAAACCATTACCTCCAGCACAGCTGTATGAGAATGGAGAAGAAAATGTTTTTCTGTAGTCATTGCTAATCCTGCCATTAAAGTAAGGACCCAATAGGTGCAAACTGCACAGTTGTTAAGACTTAAATGAACACAGACCTGGAGGAAATCTAAAATATTCCAATTCAGAAACTGAAAGGTGTTAATTCTGCCACAATGATATTGTGATATACCGTCCAACAAGGCACCAGTGTCCCCAGCAAGTTCTCTGGGTGTGCCAGTTTCTTCCCACAGTTCAAATACATTAATTAAGTCATTACGCTAAAGTGGCCCAATCGGAGTACGTACAACCAGTTTTGATTTAAGCTGGTCCCCGTCATAAATAGTAAATAAATAAAGGCAATAGCACAGAGATTTCATTCCACACAAAAATCTAAGCGCTTAAAACATCATCCCACTGGATCCACTTTCAAGCAAAAAATGTAGCACATTTTTACATATTCTTGAATCTGAAAAGCACTTCATGATAATGAAGAGAAATCCCTCACTTAATCGGTGCCTAATCGACAGCACAGGGTGCAAGGCAGGACCAACTCTAGACAGTGTGGTAATCAATCATAGGCCACATACACTCAAACACTAGGGGCACTACAGAGACATCAATTAACCTTAAACACACACGTCTTTGGACTGTGGGAGGAAAAATGCAGGCTTACAAAGCAATTTACAGAGAACAGAAAATAAACAGGTGTGCAGATTACAACATTATGTTAGTAACTTATCATGTATTACTTTTGTTTACCTGAAGGTTGCTCCTATGATATCTTGTGGTGACAACATTCATCATGATGCTTTCTAATGTTTTCAACAGTAACACTGTTGACAAATGAATATTTGTGAACTACACAGGGGATTTTTCAGATGTTGATATGCAAGCGACTATTACATTGTGTTTGGTTGAAACATCTCTTTCCTGAAGAACCGGCACATGTATCTGGACTGGTCTAAATATCTTCAAGGTCAGGGTATAGGCAGTAGAATAGTGTATTTAGTGGGGGGGTGGGATGACAGGTGGTCTGTTTTCCCTTGGGCATGGGCGTGGTAATCTACAAGTGAGGAATAGGTTTTTTCTGTATAAATGCAAAGAACCTAGTTTCTGTTTTCTACTAATTTTCCAACTGACTTTTCTAAGCGTAAAGATGATAATGGAAATGGCGATGCTAAAATGTTTATTTAAAACCCACTGTTAGTGACAGGCATTTCGTTTCAATCTGAGGTAGGACTAACAGCTAAACTCAAAGGGACTGACAAGGAAAAAAAAAAAAAAAAAGTTTTCAATAAGGACACAAGTGGTTTTAACCTAATCTCTAACCACGTGTAATGTATGGGTCAACCCAGCAAGCAATAATTTTTATGCTTTCTTCTGTACAGTAGGGATATCCTGTTTAAACAATCTTAAGGAAGTCTAAGGGCAGATCTAATGGCTGTCAACAAACATGCCCATTATTCGATCAGGGCTATATAAGCTATAAAATCTATCATTTTTAACCCAAAACTAGTATTTTGAAAAAACATTTATATTAGCCTACAAATCAAGCGAGTTCAATAAATAAATAAAAAATTCAAAATTTTTTATTACATTTTATTATTCAAAATAATTTTGCCATGTCTTGGTAGCTGCAAACTAAAAAACACCTGGGATCCAACAATGGCTTGTACATCTTATTCATCCAACTTTGATTAAATCTAAAAAAAACATGATTATAAATGTTTTATAGCTGGAGGTGTGATGCGAATTCAACCGTGCAATAATCATATAGTCAACACATTGCGTTGATTTCCATTTCCATAACATTATACTCTGTCAAGCTTTTTTAATTTATTGTTCCCACCCACTTTACATCACCAGTGTTTTTTCTCCTCATGACGATGAAAATAAATCTCTTTTATTCAAAATGTAAAATGTTTATTTCTGTGAAATGGAAGTGCAAGTAACCAAACTTGTACTAATGCTTTAGCGATGATTATGTAGGTACAATCTGTAATTGTTGTACTTCATATTGTGCTTCTATCTTGTATCTGGGGCTAATAAAATGGGCATTGGGCATAGAACCAAAACTAATATAAACTAATAAAGTGATTGAGGAGTACAAGCAACAGAAAAAGTACCTTTTATAATTGGGCTTAGATAAAGCCGCACATGGAAACTTATACTTCATAATACATTAGATTCCGGTTAATGGGACCACATCAGGACGCGATTGTTTTGGTCCTAATAACCGGCTGGTCCAATTAAACATGGCCCATGTTACAAGACGGGATGTGCTATGTAACATATTAAATGTTTATTAAACCTTTATTGTTTACTGCGATTTACAAGTATAGCGAACATACAAACAAGAACTACTGTTGCTTACGAAATTTAATTTGCAAACAAGTTTTTCGAAATGATCTACAACACAATGTATCGGTACTCAGCATGCAAAGCATAATACTGTAAAAAACAAGTTCTTACTAAATTCCAGTCAATGTTTAAAAAAACGTATCCAGTGTGATCTGACGTGTTTACTTGACGGACTGCACTTGAAGAAAATCAAGAAAGTGGTGGGTGTGTTCACCTACCGCTGGTTTTGCTCTTGTCAGCACAACTTTTTGGATTTCCTGAGCTTTGATAAAAGCAAAAATTTTCCCAGGGATCCAAAAAAATCCTCCCATAAATCACTCATCTGCTTTTGCAGTGGCTAAGTGGCGACTTGGGGCTTCTTTTTTGTAGTAAATGGAAATGTTAGGCAAAGACCTGCAGGTGGCAGTCATGGATATTACATACTGTACACGTTCTTTGGTCCGATTAAGTGGAATTTTGGTTCAAATAAGCGAATGACATTTTGTTTCGGTACTTTAGGATTTGGTCCAAATAAGCGGCTGGTTCCATTAACCGGTTGTCCAATTAACCGGAATCGACTGTACTCTAGTTCATGATAAGTGAGGGTGGCTGGGTGGCACCAGTGCTTCACAGTAAGAAGGTCCCGGGTTCAATCCCAGGGTGGAGCGGCCTGGGTCCTTTCTGTGGGTTTACTTCAGGTACTCTGGTTTCCTCCAACAGTCCAAAGACATGTGCGTCAAGTTAATTGATCACTCTAAATTGGCATTAACGTGTGTGTAACTGTAAATGTAACTGTGTGTGTTGCTGAGATGGCCACTGATTCCTATAGCGACGGTAAAAATGTCAAATAAACAGAAAAACATCATGACGTTGCCCATAGAGATCAGGCTGAATATTCTTTTAGTCACTAAGCTTTAAAAAAAAAAAAAAAGTTTCACAATTCATGATTTGGAAATGCACTGCTGCACAAACCACAGCCTTACCTGTGAATCCGAAGTTCCCCACATATGCTGCTTTGCCATAGATACACAGGAAAAGACCAAATGTAAACTGTTTTAGTCAGCATTAAAAAAAAAAAAAACTAAAAAAAACTTAATGACGTCTAAAGACATCACATGATTTGAGTGAACAGCATACACATTCACTAAACACCTAAGTCTATCCTTGCACTTGGTGACAAGAGTACCCATTTCTGCCAGATAAGGAAGAGTCATGTGTGTGTTTTCTGTAGTAATAAAAGGAAAGGTATATTTTAGGAGTCAGAAATAACTCTATAATTAGAAAGTAGGACTACAAGGGGAATACACATGGAAATCATTAGCTTAAGAGGACACACTTACAAGCAATATACTATTCTGAGTCATAAACACCCTTTGGGTGGGGGGGGGGGGTTGGGGCTGAGCAGAACAAAAATGATGATGGAATGACTTCTTTAAAAGTCAAAAATATACATAAAAGCGGAACTTATTATAAAATAAGCTCTATGTCAATGTTTTTTACTGCAAACTGTAGTTCAAGTGTTTTAAGCATGTTTAAGTCGCACTACACTATGATACACAGTATACATGACATTCCTTGGTTTACAATAAATTCGGTTTGTAATGGATTTGCAGAATGTATTCCCAATGTATTGTTTTTACATACTGTCTGTATTAAATCTACATGTAAAATAGATTTTTCCACAACAGCAAGCCAACTATATTGCTTTTGCAAGGCAATGTGTGAGTGTTAATGCATTATTTCATTATTGTAATATCTACTGGTGATAGCATGTGTGTATCATTACTGAGATGAGATGATCACACCTTAATAAAGATGGCTTTCTGTACATCACACGTTGCTAAGCTGTAGAGGTTGACTGTAACTACTTCCATATATTGCTAGACCACGGTCAAGTCAGAGTGGTTTAGATCATATTTAAGTTTTAAAACATCATGCAGTAACCAGCAGAGCACATGAAACAGTGTTATATATTCCTATCACCAAATTGTTACCTCATCGTTCAACTGTATGAGCGATATCAACACGTGGATGTCTCATTTAGGAAGTGGGACACAAGGGGGGGGGGCATTCATGCTTATCTAGAACCTATGAATTGAAGTCACACATTGTGTCAAACATATAGGAATAATGTTATAAAAAATAAAGAGCTCTTTTTTAAGAAGCACACTATTCAAAAAAGGTTATAGGCAAAAGCGTTGTTTTTTTACTTTCATATCTCAAAGGTGCAGGACGTTCTAACCTTTGCTGATAGAGAAACTTGTGCATGCTTTCATCAAATCTTGACGTTATTAGTGTACCATTTATTATCTGCCTCATCCAACTTTATTTAACATTACATCATCACTGGCTATAATTGCTATGAGAATAGCAAGGTTACATCAATATTACTCAGACACGTTCATGTTTGGGCAATTTAGAGTGATCATTTAACCTAATACGCGGAACACGTGGAATGTGCGAGAAAACAGAGGACACCCATCAGGACACAGGGGAGACATGCAAACTCCACACAGGCAGAATCTGAACTCAGAATCGAACTGGGAAACTTTGGAGCTGTGCAAAAACTGTGCTAACAGTTTCTACTACACTTTAGAAAAACAATTTAGATTTGCTTTAGCAAGGGCACTTAAACAATTGAATCACAATATGCTGGTAGCATCCAAAACACAGTTCAATTGTAAAGAATTCAAATTTAGCTCTGGATTTTTCAGTTAGTGTATAGCTAGTTTGGTTTACGCCCATGTGTGTGTGTGTGTGGGTGTGTGAGAGATATTGAGCTAGGCTTTTATACTTTTAAATTCAGCGGTCAGCTCCCCACCAGCACTGTGGATAGAACTATAGCCACACAGCAAAAAGGTTCTGGGTTGTGGAGTGGTCTAGGTGCTTTCTATATGGAATTTGAAGGTTTACTCCAGCTGCCTCCCACAGTCCAAAGACATGAATGTTAGGTTAATTAGGTAAATTTGCCCCTAACTGTCTAATACATTCATACGTTTCGAAGAGTGTTTATGCCAAATTGACTTTCATTGATTACTCAGGCCATCTGACCTTGCTGTAGCATATACCCAATGTCACACAATGTATGTGAGAAAAGAAAACACATACCATGTTCAACTCACTTTGTTACATGGAAACAGGTGCGATAGGCATGATGTTTAACTCACTGTCCTCTTTTGGGAGACATAATCTGACGTTATTGTGATTTAGACTCACTCAATCTCTCTCTCTCTCTCACACACACACACACACACACACACACACACACACACACAGCAATCAATCTACCAATCAGTGGAGTGCTGAACACATGGTAGTAAATCTGAACACCGCACTAATCGATAGCACTTAGCTTCTGTAGCCCTATTGCACTACAATCCTACAGTAAACCTCTCCCTCAAAGAAAGCATACGCAGCACAGAAAATGTATTGCTCACAAAAATGAGGGGATATTTCAAAATTAATACTAAAAAAGAAGCACTTTATTTAATTTCATTAACCAACATAATCAGAAAAGCAAATGAAAATTCAAAGAAAGTTGATTATGCAAATGAGATGCAAACTCAATAATGGTGATTAAGTAGCAAGTGACATATTCATGGGAGTGAACAGAAGCATGTCAAACCGGACAAGAGTGCCCCACATTGAATGTAAAGTGTATGGTCACCCAAAACTGCCATAATTACACTGGCATTGATGGGGCATGGACAGGATCAGATTGCCCAGCAGGGATCACCCTGGTATTCATTTTGAAATATCCCATAATTTTTGTGAGCACTGTATTTAAGTGAGAAAAGAAACAAAGCAGCACTCAAAACAACGATAAAGCCACATTGTTTTTTCACTAATGCTCTTAGGGACAGGATCATAATGTGTGATAGCAAAGTGATAATTACAAATTAATTCATTTCCGACAGAGACGAAACAAAACTTTTTTTTTTAATATGTTGAGGAAAATAATGAGAGGGTGGTAAAGTGTTACTGAGGGAATGATTAATGATGGTTAACAGTACTGTGTTACGGTGCATTGAGACTGAGTGATGTGAACATACTAAAAGTGTCACAGTGCTGAGTTAGGATTAAGAGAGACAAGAGCGACAGAGATTTACATGAACACATTTCAGTCCTGTCCTTGTGATGTTTATGCACAGCCACAATACAGGCATATTAAAAGCCTGATTTACCCTGAAAGGCAATATCAACAGTAATGTTTAATACATAGATAAAGAAAAAGTCAACAGGTGAGAGCATGAAGCAGAATAAGAAGGTGTTCTTATGTGGCAAAAACGAATGAATAGTCCAGTGTTCTCAGCGTAATCTCTATCCACAGTATACATGGCTTATAAGTGATTACTACAAATTGTAATATCAGCACCTTTTCCTGTATTAGGAAAATATAACACAAAATGTGCTTACCGTACTCAAAATCATACTTATAGTGGCTGTCCAAGAGCTCTTTGTGAACGGTAACACAGCAAATGCACAGTATAACTTGTGTTATATGTCTTTACTATGTACTTAATATCAGAGCCAAGAAGAACATAAGTATAGTTTTTAGTTCTCTGTACTTTACTCGATTAATTCTTTTACGTAATACTTCTTACTTTTACTTACTACATTTCAAAGGAAAATGTACTTTTTACTCTGGATTGTTACTTAAGGCTAGGTTTATTTTAATTGCTTGTTCCTCGGATGTCCCTACTTAAGAATCTACTGAGGAGGGAGAAAAAAAAAAAAATCATTTTTTTTTTTTTAGCACTTTTCTATTTCTAGAGGACTATGTGGAATCAATACAAGGAAGGAGGAAGAAATAAAAGTAATTTATTTAAAAATAAAGTGAATCTGGAAAAAAAATGTAATGTACAGAACAATACCGTTGGCTCTCCACCAGAGGGCGGAAAAAGCTAAAAAAAATATTTCTTTATTTTTTTTATTTCAACCATTGGTACTGTGGCAGATGTGTACCCCAAAAAAAAAAAATTTAATATATTTTTTTTTCTCCAAAAAATAATTGTATACACTTTACACGTTTATTCATGTCCCTTGAGGTATATTAAAAGCTACATGCAATAAGCACTTTAGATCAACTGACTTGATGCATGCTAGCTAGCTGAGATTGAAGAAGTCACTTAAATGAGTGATGAAACGTTTCTCCCACAAAACTGTATGTCCAGATAAACAGATTCAACTTCTGGGACTCCCCCCCATATTGGTTTCCCATTATAGGTTAGGTCCCACCCTTGAACTGAACCATTCCTTTTGGTTGTGACCATCCTAAATAGGCTGCATTTTCACGCCAAAGCAACTACTAACAAACATTAACACACGCACAATTTCTTCATGACACAAATGAGCTGGCCGTGGGCCCTACGTCATACCTTATGGGTGAGCTTAGTCTCTGCTGCCTCCCTTTACAAAATCTACTACCAAAGAGACAACAGGGAAATTGATCAGATAAGCACTACTTCACGTACAAACACCCCATACTGTGGTGATGGGTAACACCATTGCCTCATTACACACCCATGTTATGTTCCGTGACAGAGGATGTTGACCAGACATTACCATAGTTACACAGTCTTTTTAGGCTGCTGTAATGTAATTATAAATGGTATTTTTCACAAGAAAACTGTGTGTAAATAATACTTAAATACATCAGAAGCTTAAACTGTTATCTGCATGTCACAACCCCAGGAAATTCACAATAAACTTACAGGAAAAAAAGAAATGGCGCATGTACATTTACAGTCCTGTTTAGGGGAAATGGTGGAAATGAGACATCTGTGTTACTGCAGTAAAAACGGCATTGATAGATAGTATTACAAACAACAAGATAAATCAACCAGAAGAAAGAAACTCAATGAGTGAATGTGAACCAGTTTAGTTATAAGCTATAGGGATTATACATCTGCGCTAATAAGTTTACATTTGTAATTTTTTGGGTAAAAAAGGAACTGGAGGTATTTCACAAAGAAGAACAAGCAGCTTTACCATCTGAGAATAGGAAGGGCCTCAAGCTTCAAGCTGTCATTGATGTTAAAGGATGCAATACACAGTATTAAGAACTATGGTATGTAAACTTGATTTATGTAGTTTATGTTGTCATTGTGGTTTCAAAAGGGCAGTCAACCACTAACCACAAATAGCAGAACAGTTATTGTATCATTTATATTATCTGAAAAATGAACAAAAAACTACAAATTCTGCCAGGGTATGTAAGCTTATGAGCACAACTGTATGGGTGAAGGGGACAGAAAAAGTATGACTTACAAAGGGGGAGCTTGTTACAAACAAGTAGTGGAAAGCCATACACACAAACATAGTGAACAATTGTTTAGTGTCTGTTTTTTGTTTTATGCCATGATTGTGTGAATGACAAAACAGAGATTATATATGTCAGCACAAAACACATCATTGTAAACTTACCATCATTAGAACTTTGAAGGAAACCATAGCAAGGATCAGTGAAAGGCCAAACTCTACTCAAGAACCACATGCAAGTAAAAACACAACATCTTTGTCAATGTACAGTATCATAGCCATCTGTCAATGATGCGTTTACTGAACTGTACCTGCTTAGTTAGGTTTTTTTTCCTTGTGTCATGGTATGTCAGGTAGTATTTCTATGCTATGGTAAGAAGCAAGTTGCTTCTCGTCCTCATCACACACAGCCATAATCACTGCAGCTCAATGATGAAGCTGATTGAACTTTAATTGCAACAACACAGCATAAAATCACTCAGCTTGCACCCTCCAGGGTAAAGCACGACTGCTCGCATCATACGTAAACAATTTCACAGCCAGACCAAATAGGTTTAACATCTACAGACAGTGAGCAAAAACTGCAAATATGATAAGGAGACAGTGAACCTAGGACTCATCGTTACACAAGATGGCTCATGTCTTCGTTTGGTGAAACATCCAGAGTTTGGAATGCGATGCTGTGTGGAGCAAATTTTGATGATTCATGAAGTTGTGGTGTCCATATGTGACTATATTAGTGACTCACAAGTAAATTATTCAAAAAAGACAAAACTTATGCCTCTGAAAGAAATTACAGGCGCAGACCTGCAGCGGAAAACCATAAACAAACATATTTGTCGTGTGGAACGTTTACGCGGCCTGTGAGAGTGATGTAAAGTTTGCATGCTGCAACAAATAAAAAATGCACAGTGGGGGAAGCACATCAAAATTATTCAACTCAATGACATTTAAAAAGCAAGCACTTTGTGGAGTATAGGGAGTTTGAGGCTCACTGCAGAGAATAAAAAGAAGGCATCCAGTACGTGATCGGCACTCATAAGTGATCTGTATCGGAATCGGCAGCATAAAACATGATCGGAGCGTCCCTAGAAATATCCCCTAATTTTTGTGAGCAGTGACCTTCCAACTACTTTCAAAAAGAGAAAAAGTAAAGTATGTAGTATGCGCACACGCACACGCACACGCGAAGACACTGACAAAACACTGGACATCTTTATAGAGGGGGGTGTGACAAACAGATTTTCTGCTTGTTGTGGTTAGGTGCTGGACATGCAGCACTTCTCATAGCGGAAAAAAGCACGTCCTGTCCAGCCAGCCAGCTCAAAGTGAAGGCAGGTTCATTTTAGTGCCATGGCAACTATTTTAGCGGGTGGCTGTAATTACTCTATACATGTTCGTGTTGACGAGCACGGAACACAAATGCATAAAAACATATGCCCAAACAGATTCAACTGATTTAACACATAATCAATTATGTAAACAAACCAGGATATTTTCTTGCATCTCTGGGCAGCCAGTGGAAAGAAACTGTGGGACTGTGGTAGCCTAGCGGTTAAGGTACTGGCCTCTGGACCAGAAGGTCCAGGGTTCAAATACAACCTCTGCCAAGCTGCCACAGTTGGGTCGTTGAGCAAGACCCTTAACCCACAATTGCTTGAAATTCTGCTAAATGCTGTAAATCTAAGAAAAGTTCAACACCTTGCTCTAACATCTAGGTGTGCTCCGACTGTGTGTCACAGACACACACACACAGACACACACAGACACACACGTTAGAGCTGGGAATCTCTAGGCACCTCACGATTCGATTACGATTCAGAGGGCAACGATTATCGATGCATCTCGATTTGTGTTTTTTTCTATACAGAGGTTTTTTTTTTCTTTACCATGTGACTACGTGACTACATGAAACAAATCCAGGAAAAATTTAATTCCAATATTTTTATTAACAAAACAACAACTAATTTAGCATATTCCAAAAACCACATAAATAAATAATCAAATAAATAACAGAGCTCAGTTAGTGATGCTAATGTTTAAGTTCTTGTGTAAGAACAGAAGCTGGTCTGCATGTTCAGATGCAAGTGTGCGATGCATCTAAAAATCTAATTTTTCCCCCACCACTAATACACATACATACAAATAAGGTGCTGCATAACAAAAATAACTTAAAATTTGGAAACATTTTCGCTGTCAGGAATTACATTACACACTTTCCCCATGGCATTCTTGGAAACATTTTTTAAAAAACAGTTTTGCTCTGTCCAACATGTTCAACATAATTCAAGCTAATTCTTCACACATGCCAAGCTTTTCTCCTCCATCAGCTTGTGGGTGTAGTGGCAAAAACACTCAAGTATCCCATTCTGCTCTTGGTCATAATCCAGAAGTATCGATTGTTTTTTTCCCCTCAACATTCTTAGTGAAAGTTAGTCATGATTAATGATTGATTTGGAGACGTGAGATATTATGAAGAAGCATCATCTTGAGGCACTGCATTTGACGATATGATTGACATTACGAACACAGTAACAACCCAGTTAAAAAAGACAGGTTCTGAGCAATGATTAAAATGCTGGATTCAAGGTGCATCTTAACTTAAAAAAAATAGAGCCTTTTTGTTTTTCATTTCAGTTTTAAAAGGAGTGTAACAATACTGCCAAAGGCCACTGTCACACTCGCAGTGAGAAACCTTCCAATTTCTTTTAATTGCAGAGGACTAAGAAAATGTACATTGTCTGGCATTACTGACAGTATTTTATCAACTGTAAAATTCAATATTCAAGAGAAGAACGAATTGTGAACTCAGTATTATTAAATCAAATCATGATTAGTGTGCATC
Source organism: Parotocinclus spilosoma (assembly GCA_033117975.1). Lineage (NCBI taxonomy): Eukaryota > Metazoa > Chordata > Actinopteri > Siluriformes > Loricariidae > Parotocinclus > Parotocinclus spilosoma. Next base: position 24,523 of record JAVSBV010130298.1, read on the forward strand.
ATTACATCTAGATTTTGTACATGTTTCATGCATACTGCTTCCTTCCCAACTGGTGTAATTTTGTGTTCCCTATAGTAATAAAAGGTTTTATTACATACATTAAGAATCTTTTGGGTTACATTACCTCTCCATATTAACTATATATCGCACATATAAAAGTGTGCAAATCTGTGATTTAAGTGAATACAAACCAGCTGGTATATCCAAATACAGAAGTGGGTTTAGCCAGTTTAATTTGGTAACATTTCAGCAGTACTGTATGTGTAAAACGTAAGTGGTCCTAATAAGTGTGAAACCAATTTAAGCACTTTTTAAAACCCACCAGACTCCCATTAACAAATTGCCGCAACACTTCCCTATATGCTGCAAATTCACAGTGAAAAGGCTAACTAAAGTGATATAAGATGTGAGGTCTATTCAGTGTGTTGTGGTACCTGGGTCCAGCAGTAATGGAGGACGGAGCTGGAGAAATGGGAACGGAGGTCTGATGCTCTTTTGACTGGTCTTCTTTTTTAAGAAAGCTCTTAGCCTCCCGTGAATCTGCATCCACTTCTTTAGTGACCCTGTGGAGAAGTGGCACAGAATAACATCACCCGTCATGCTTGACCATTGAAAGCAAAACACTTAATATGAATTACATATCTATGCAAAAACCTGTTACAGAGCATGAGCACCTTTGTGTGTCAGCATCCAAGTTTGAAGCACATTTATTGTCAACCATTATTCCGCTGGGTACATTAAATCTTTATTGTTTTAACTAATTGTGGAAGGGAGATCTGTGCTCCTACAACCAAAACGGTCAGCCTTACAGGCCACTACGTTTTTCCCCCAATACAAGCAGAAAATTAAATAAAAATGTATAAGAATTTTTTATACGGAGAGCACACGTCACACTGGACATGGACTTGTGAGTAAAAAGCAGGGGCGTAAATAAACAATGCAATCTAAATGATATAAAGAACTAACACACAAAGGCCAAGCCTGCTCCAGTCTTATCCAAAATGTTAAGTGTTATATTTAATATTGGTCTTCCTTCATTTGTTTAATACATAAAATAATTAATAGGTTCTAATTTGTTATTACAAAAATATCTAAAAATATTGCAAATTTGATAATGAAAGTTAATTGTTGCAACATAGTTCCTATTTCACCTTTTCTAGGCTGAAATGGCTTGGCTATTAAATTACCTTAAATTAAGACTAACATAGTTGGTGGCATTTTGTATTATTTTTATATGTAAACATGAAAAGCTATGACATACACAATCCAGAGGATTAACTACAGATGACTGACTGGTATTTGTAAGTACTCATTGCATACAGCAATGCAAACTTGTATAAAGTACAATATATACTGATACATGGCAGAAGGTGATACATGGCACGTGATAAATGTACTCTTCAAATCAACAATATTATTATACTGCCACCTTCTGGCTGGAATCAGTAATACAACATTAGTAATACAGCATTAATGAACCTTCAAGGACTCACCGGATTTCTTCTCCTGCGAAATCATATACTTTTGTTATAGTGACTCTGGAGTCTTTTGGATTTTTCTCTGAAAGATTTGTGCTGGCTTTGTCCGAGCTGGCTGTGGGCTAGAGGAAAAAATAGAATTTAAAAAGATATTTAAAAAAAATAAATGACAAGTGCAGATTTTGTAGGAAGTGTTTCTTAGTAATAAACATTTTAAAAAGTTTTAAAAAACACTACACAGTTCACGTGACGATTTTTGTTTTTCAGACAAGCCTGTGTAAATTCTTGAAACTCCATGAACATAAATAATTTCAGAAATACACCCAGTAAAAGATTAGATAAGAGGTTTTCACAACCGATCCTGGCTTGAAATCCCTGATTAATAACCTCCTTGCTTAGCCATCCAGTGTTTGTACAAATTCTCTGCATGTCTCAAAATAAAACATATTAAGCACCCCTAAAATAAATGGTAAAAGTTGCTGTTTTTTTAAACAGATGTTTGCTGTAAAAAAAAAAAAAAAAAGTTAAAAATCACAAAAAATATATAGTTTAAACAATATTTAACAAAAATAAGAGCCCTCCCTTGTCTCATAAATGGTATGATCAAAACAAACTCATTCTAATTATTAAAGTTTTCTCAGATTTGAGGGTGTCTTAAAGGTCTTCTCTACCCCCAAATGTTTTGTGGAAACCAATACTTCTCAATCAACATTGTTCCTTGTCTTTAAATACATTTTTATACTATGCGCGAAGACACTATAAGCCAGTTCACATCATTTTGTCCCTAACCTAAATGTATTTATTTCAATAGTCCATGTCTGTCAAAAATAATATAAAAACTTGTCAATAAGCAACTCACAAATGTTTTAGATACTCACGATATTTTATCGTTCGGTCTGGTTTTAGATCTGGCTATGGCTGTGTCACTGCAACTCAGTTTTAAATGATGCACGGTTCTTCTTCTTGAACAATGGCAGGAAGTGCTGTTTGAGAAACTCCACATACATTATGGATGTCATCTTTACCCCTTCAGGGATCCTTAAGGGGCCGACAATGTATCTCCCCATGATTCCAGCCCAAAACATTATTCCACCTCCTCCTTGTTGGTGCCGTAGCCTTGTTTGCATGGGGTGTCCATCAACCAGCCATCCTACACTCCATCCATCTGGACCATTGAGCGTTGCATGTCACTCATCGGTGAACAAAACAGTTTCGAAGTCACTCTTCATGTATTGTTTGGCCCACTGGAGCCGTTTCTGCTTGTGCGCAGTCGCTAGAGGAGGTCGACAGAATGGCTTACCCACAGCTGCAAACCTCTGAAGGACCCTGCATCTTGTTGTTCGGGGGACGTTGGAGGCACCAGCAGCTTCATAAACTTGTCTGCTGCTATGACAAGGCATTTTTGCAGCTGCTCTTTTAACCTGACGTGATTGCCTGTTGGAAAGAGTCCTCAATTTTCCCTTATCAGCACGCACACGTGTGTGCTCTGAATCAGCTACATACTTCTTGATTGTGCGATGATCACGATGAAGTGTCTTGGCAATGTTGATTGTAGTCATGCCTCGACCTAAACACACCACAATTTGTTGCTTCTCAGCATCCGACACATCCTTTTTCTTTCCCATTTTGACTAAAAATGTAGGCTGCTTAATAATATGGGACAGCCTTCTTAAGTAGTCTTGCCTTTAATTGGACACACCTGCCAAACTAATTAGCACAGGTGTCTGCAATTGCTGTTCAGTGATATAAAGAGCCCTGACACACATCACCATCAATGAGTTTAACAATCTTACCTTATCACTCCTAAATACTTTTTGCATAATAATTTGGACACAGTGTATAAGCTAAAACATTACCCTATTTTCCTAAAGAAATTAACAGCTATACAAACGATAAGAAATATAAATAAGTTGCAAGTGATTGTCCTTCTGTATTTTAAGAACAGGGATCAGCAGGGTAGTTTGTAGAGGAGGAAATCCCTGGTGATTGAGATTTAATATGGTTAATACATGAGAGAGAGAAAGAGAGAGAGAGAGAGGGAGAGAGAGAGCAGAAACAGTAACCTGTTGGCTTATCGGTGCTAAACGCAAATGAAAAACCACACCTTGCCAGAGGTGGGGTACGAACCAGAGAGGCTCAGCACTGGGAAGCAGTGCTCTGACTTGTGCTCTTGTAACATATCTAGACTGTTCCAAACATCTGAAAGTAAATGTGTTTATAAATGGCATGTGGGTACAGTCTCTTGAAATTGCCCCTGCCTTGGGTGTAGTTGGGCAAGTGCTGTGAGGTGGAGGATGCCCCGGTTTTAATTTGAGCCCCTGCCCTACAAGATGCATGGCCAAAAAGGTTGGAGAAAGTTTGCGAAAATGTTTGTGCTGTGGAATATTGTCAGGTCTGCTAATTCTTTGAGAAGGTTTCGTACTAGACGACCTTGGATACCGTATGTAACAGATACTCCGGAAGTGTTCGGACACAAAGGAGTGTGAGCTACTCTGTACATAAACTGTACCGTTTATCCTTGTATTTAAATGCAAGCAGAAGCTCACGGCACTGCTGTGTCACCCTCACACTAAATCCATCCTGCATCTGGCCCACAACGCTCTTTATCTCCACATGTCAAACTTCCTGTGTCAGCTCTCAGTCCACGGCTGTCTCTCACACTCACACACTGTCACGCCGGTCTGAGAGAATAACTGATGGTTGATATTTACCGCCTGCGTATTTCGAGGCGGGATTGATTTCAGGAGAAAGACCTCTCTTGACTGACAGAAGCACATCAGCCTAGAATATCAATTAGCGGCGGGGAGTTAAAAATAAGCGCTGTGTGAGTCACGAGGATAGGACATGTACGAGCCTGATAATTGAGTTCACAGTGCAAGGTGTTAGGGTGTACCTGTGAGATTTAGCAACTTAGGCTCCAGGGAAAAGGCTGAAGTGGAAAGTTTCGAACGTCCTGCCCTGCTTTAGGAGACGCTGGGGGAAGCCGACGGTTTTTCCGTCCGCAGAAACAAATGCCGGAGCGGTTAAACGGCGCCTCAGACGTCTTCAAACGTGAGTCAGTGGTGCTTATCTAAATATGGGGATGAGTGCGCGCTCTAGCTACAGGCTCTTTCATGAGTGCATTGACGCGAATGAATCATCGCCTCTTTAAGGAACTGATGCATGAGGTGTTAGGTTTTGTGAATTTGTGCATTGTTATAAGGCAAACTACAGTGGTACGGTCCCTGTCGTTAATTTGTATACGATATGGACCAAACCAATGTTTCCTATAAGGGACAGTGTAACTAATGATTGGGTTCCAGATCCCCAGTAAATCCCCCCCGTATACGTTATTCTATATATTGATGGAGTTGTATTTTACAGGATAAACCCATCCTAAGTTAAATAAATCAGGAACTGACGAGTTTAAAATAATCTCAACTGGATCATAGAGGAGATCATGAAAGGATATTATGAGGAATAATGATAAGTTAGTGGTTTAAACAATTACCACTAACTTGTGAAATTTAGTGAGCAATGGATTGAAAGTGAAAACACTTTTCTGGACGATTCCAGACAGTATTTCTATTTTGGTTTCTCTTATAAACAAACGTTTTAGGTTAGTGGAGACTTCTTTGTACTAATAATACACTGGAGTACTGCTTTTGACTGTGAAAATACAGAAAAACAAGATAAACACAGCAGAGATCTGCACTAAGAAACAGCTATTGTGAACCTGAATCACTGTGTACTGAATCATGATTCATGAATCACGAATCAAGCTTTGTTCAAGTTGAGTTCCGAGTTGGTCTTAAGTCAAAAGCCACAGGACACCCTTTTAATTCAGACACAAAAGGGAAAAATACATATCTGAATACCCCAGCAAGTAACGGGGTATGACTGGAACGTGGCCCCCATCTTGAAAGCTGCCATATTGGATCAAGGGCAAGATTTTCCAATGGGAAGGTGGTCATGTAGAATATCAAAGAAATCAGAATTGTATCAGAAATCAATTGGTGAGATCAGATTTACAATATCTCGTTTGGTTCAAAGGTTATAAACACAGAAAGTTCAAAGTCCAGTCTGGGGAATGCATTGCTGTATCATAGCAACATACTTCAAAGACTGACTTCCAGAATGATTACCAATTTCACACAGCACTGTTAGATCCCTTATAACCAAACCCAGAGAAACGTTGTGATCTTCTGAAGAACAGCTACCGACCAAGAAACCTCAACAATGGTTTTAGGGGCCTTTGCAAAAAGTCCACAATGTGTCCTGTGTCTTTTGACTCACCCTGCATATTGTAACTGCTAGGAAGGTTTGTTGCGTGTTGAGTATACAGTGTATATAATATGGCACCTCAGCCCTTTTTCAGTACCCCTATCCTGCTCAGCTCGGCTCTGACCTACATCAGATCCTGCTGCAATTCATAAACTTGTGAAGTAAGCAGTTGAAGGAGAGAGCTTGAGGGCCCGAGGCAGGGGCCGCGCTGAGTGCGTGAATTAGATTACTGAATCAGCACTCAGTGTATTAGCACCCATAAGCACAGCGTTCCCTCAGATCGCACCTCCACTAACCCGAGCTGGAAGAATTTCTCTCTGTCTCACTTCACCACTTTTACCTTGTGGCACCTGTGGTTTGTCTGAACGTCTCGTTTTCACGGACACGCGTACCACCTGAGGCCGGAGATATGAACAGAGCATGAATGACTCAGCCTCGGTGACAGGACACGGTTTAAGAAAGAAGGGGTCAGATGACGGAGATGCAGACGATCAAAGACACTCTGTGAACTGAAGCAGGGATCAGAGGTTTGGCCTTAGGCGGGATTTAGCTTCACTTGCAAATTTACTTCGCTCCACTGATGCAGTTAGGGGGCGCCACTCACATCTTCCTCTTTTGTAGGTGCTTATTGAAGGACTGAACTTTGTACCCGTCAGTCCCAGTAAAGGAGGTGTGTCCTGTGTATCGTTCTGTTCAGAGCAGCAGGTGTGACCTAAACACTGGTCAGGTGTCAGTAAGCAGAATACATTATAGCTCTGTAGCCGTCCATCCAAGTGAAGGAAAAGTGCTTTCTTACCATCAGTTCTGGGGACTAATTTGGAAGGAACCTCCCCTCACAGTCCTGTTGTGAACTGCATCATTCCAGGGGCTTTCTTAAAAATTTTGCTTTTGTCTCAAAATCATGTTGGACCTCCTAAGGTAAGGCTCAGCAAAGCCTGGACTAACCACCTCATACCTATATCACTCAGGGTTCCTATGCACTGAGGAAAGGCCTTGAATTAGGAGCTTAAAAGATCCTAAGTTTCTGCTGTGTGAACATGAGAGAAAGGAGGCACTTTTTCCTAAAGAAAGTGGTTTTAAGAAAGATACAAATGTCCCTCTGGTTTATTCATATCCAGCCATTCGTCTCACACAGACCAATTGTAATCCATTTTGCAAGAGGGCTGTGTACAAACCATCTAAAAATAAAACTGCCATGTTTGGAGAATCGGTGCATCTTTAAAAAAGACTCAAGATAAATCCTCAAGCTCACGATAAAACAGAAATAAATAAGCTTTTAATGCATTCTCTTTGGACTGCCGCTATTTTTTCACCAGGCACGTTCTGTTCTGTCACACCATCCCCTATACTCTGACATCCCTTTCTTCAAACCTCGATCCTCCTTTCTGTTGACCCCTCCCTCTGTTTAAAAAAAGAGGAGTGGGTTGTCAGAGCAACCGTTGCCTAGTAACAGGGCAGTGCAACGCTTCTAATCCAGGGCTGTTAACAATGAGCTGTTATGGAGGGATGAGAAGGAAAATGAGGATGGGCTGGAATAAAGTGCGTGTGTGTGTGTGTGCGCATGCATGTGCAGCTCGGTGAGTGGCAGGTGGGCAGCATGTTTGTGCGCGTGTGGATCTGGGCAGGGCCAAGAGCAAGCTGCATTGCGCAATAGAGAGAAAAAGAGAGAGTGTGAGAGAGAGACGTGGAGACAAAAAGAGACACAGAGGGAAACAGAAAGAGCGAGAAATTGAGAGAGACGGATAAAGTGAGAGAGGAATATGCATAGAAAAACAGAAAGAGAAAAAGACAGAGAGGATAGAGGCAGGTGGAGAGAGAGAACAAAGACAAAAAAGGTGTAGTGCAAAAGAGCGAGAAAAACAGAGAGAGAGAGCGAGAGAGAGAGAGAGAGAGAGAGAGAGAGAGAGAGAGAGAGAGACAGAGATATAGAGATATATA
>JAVSBV010130322.1:0-17632 GCA_033117975.1 Parotocinclus spilosoma
CCAAATCATGGCAGAATTAAATGTGCACCTCAACTCTCCTGTTTCCACCAGAACTGTCCGTCGGGATCCACAGGGTCCATATACACGGCCGGGCTGCTATAGCCAAACCTTTGTCTAAAACCAGGTGTTTCAGTTTCATTGTCCAACCCCTGTAGTGGCATGTATCATATGCACAAACAGATAATACTATATTTTTGTCAACATGGTCTCTGAAACCCTCTACAGTTCTTTCTATCCTTCATGTTTATTGTCTTTGTCTCCTTTTAGGGATGTCCCATTCTCTATCATTTACTTCCCTCTGTTTGCTAATCTGAATAATTTTGGGAATAGAGGAGCAGACGGTCCTGCTCCATTCTATGTCTCCTTCATATCAGGCTGTATTGCTGGCAGCACAGCAGCTGTGGCAGTTAACCCTGTGGATGGTGAGTGTCTCAGAAAACTGAATGGCTTCGGCAGAACAGTTCTGGTAGTCTGAAATCTGTAGCAGTGAGTAGCACATGGATGACTTACATTTAGAAAGTAAATAATTTCTGGGGTTACTGTGAGTAAAAGAAACAGAGAAAGAAGACAGTAGAGGAAAGAATTTACCAAATGTAAGCAACGCTGAAGCACTGAACATGGTACAGTGTGGAAAAAGAAAAAAAAACACAGAGAACCCTCTGCAGTGTTGAATACATTGACTTTTATTTAATAGCAGTTAGTATGAACTCAAGATATTTTGTCTGGACAGCTTAATTTCATTTGTTAAAAAACATCCATCCATTTCAGGCCTGTAACACATTCCAAGAACAGGACAATTTAGAGCTAGTAATGAGGTAAAAAAAAACAACAAAAAAAAGGAAATAATGCTGTGATTACCAACAGGTGATTGAGATCATGCCAAGATTGATACTTTGAAGAGCAAAGGTGGTCAGTTTGTCTACAAATGTGTGTTTAAAAAAACAATGTTCCCTGTAGAAAGATTATAAGGTATTTACATATTTCTCCCTCTAGAGTGGATAATAATCAAATAATTCAATAATTTTGGGGGAATTTTTGTGCATAAACGGCACAGGCACAAGCTTTAGCTGAACACTTGTGATCTTTAATCCCTCCAACAGCATTCCATAAAGAACTGCCATTCATCAGTAGCTGATAGAAACGCATTGGTGAGAAATTACTTTGGAAAGCAGACCTTTGTAAAGTACTACAATATGAAGTTGTAGTGGAAGAAGAGGGTACAGATAGTGGACTGGCCTGCTTTGGTCCTGACATGCCCTCAATAGAGAATGTGTGAAGAATTTTAAAATTAAAACTGGAACAATGACTATTCACACTGTTTCACACAGGAAGAAAGGGAATAAATAACATCTGAAGCTCTTCATCGGTTGGTATCCTCAGTAACACAAAAGTTTATATGTTTTTAAGGTTTTACATGTTGTGAGAAGGAATGGCAACATCACAAAGTAGTAAATGCTTTATATATTGGGTTCATGCTGACTGCAATCAAATAAACGTACAAGTAAAGTAAAGTGGTTTTTTTTTTTTTTTGAGTGGTCTGGATTCTTTCTGTTTGGAGTCTGCATACCCTCCCTGAGTTCACATAGGTTTGCTTCAATTCTCCTCCCAGAGTTTACAGACATGCGTGGTCGGTTCACTGGTGTCTCTAAAATGCCACTAGTGTGGGAGTGTATGTGCCCTATGATGGATTTGCACCTTGTCTATGGTGGTTCCTTGCTTTATGCCCTGTGCTGCTGACTGGCCAATGGCTTTCTTGCGACCCAATTAGACTTTAGTGGACAAGAAAGTGAGTGTAAAAGTGTCTGATTTTCCTTACTGTCATAATGCTTTCTGATTTTGGGTTGTTCCTATAAAGTACTGTGCAAAGGTCTTAGGCATTCAATATTTTTCCTTTTATGAAGCGCACGTTGTAGCACCACAGTTAAAGACTGTAGTTCTCCTGTTTCTCTACATACTTTGTTGGTCACTGCTAGAATGAAAATTGGGTCATGTGAGTGATGGTGAAAGATTGGAGGATGATTAACTTTTCAACCAATGAGCTGGTAACTTTTGGTGCAATTTGTTGGACGGTAATTAAACAGTGTTTTAAAGTGTTAGTGTTTTATCTAACCTAACCATCTTAACAGCCACAACACCAGTGTCACTGTAGAGCTGAGAATGCATACCCATGTAGTACCTGATCTGTGCTTGTCCTGTGGGGGTCCTGACCAGTTAAGAACAGAGTAAGAGGGAATGACAAAATATGTAGAGAAATTAGTGACAGTCTATAATTATAGAACTACGTTCAGTAGTTCAACGCAGATAGAACTTCACGAACTAAGTTCAGTGACAAATTAGAAATAGAGTATACAGTATGTGTGCAGTACGTGTGCAGAAATGAATAAATCTGTATGTGTTTTACAGTGATAAAAACCAGGTTGCAGTCACTGACACGTGGCAGTCAGGAGGACACGTACAATGGAGTGATTGATTGCATCAGGTGACTTCATATTCCCTTAATTCTAATTGGTTACATAGGGTAACCTCATCTGCCCTTTTTATTAGCTATGATAGTGTGATTTCCTCACAGGATAAAGTTCAATATTAGCCAGTTAATATTTAATTTCACTTTTGTGAAACATAATTTTAGATACAGTATATTAGCATGTCTGATAAGAACAAGGAATAATGATAAAATGTCACAACATTTCACAAGAACTGACAAATTCCAGATAGAGTGGGCATGGATACAGATTAAATTGCATTGCTTCCAGTTCTTCTGATATAGCGGTACGTGTGTCCACTGCAGTCCAAAGATCCTTTACTATGTGTCATGTGTCCATAGGGATTAAATGCCTGAGACAACTAGTGAAAATGCTACAATTCCGAACATTTCTTAATTTTAATACAGTGTTTCCATGACAATATAATGTCATAAAACACACCTTAAACCTTTGCAACATTTGCTTGAAGATGCTCAAGACCATCATGGACTAATGCTAAGTAACCTGACCTAAACCCCGCAAATCATACTGGGATGACATGGATTATGAGATTTTTAATTCTACAGAGCACCCTGTCCACATGGGTCAGTATTCCATTCCATGGCAAACTGCTGCTTATCTGAAAGCCAAAGAAGGTCCAACAGTACTAGATGGGTGTCTCTAATAAAGTGGCTGTTAAGTGTAGCGTGATATAGGATATACGCAGAACCGCCCTCGCCCATCCACACACCCACACAAATAATTAAATAAATAAATAAAATAAGCCAGATGGCACTATTTCAGCAGGCATCATCATTTGGAAACATTCTGTTCAGATCTTACTGGATTTATTCCTGTCTATGATTACTGCCTGAGTAGGCAAGGTTTATGTTTCAGACAGACAAATTGACTCATTACTCTATTAGGATTCAAAGCAAGGCCATCTGGATGTCATTTAGAATAAATAAATGTATTTGGCTCATAGTAAGAATTTATCAAGACAGACAAAGTAAGAGACATTTTAGACAGCAGCTTCAAGTCAAGGCAAGTCAGATTTATTTATATAGCATTTATTATAATGAGAGCATTGTCTCAGAGCAGCATAACAATATTACATTATCTTATATGGCCAATCTTAAATTGAGCAAGCCTATGTGAGTGGCATGGTGGCTGAGTGGGTAGCACCACTGCCTTGCAGCAAGCAAGGTCTGGTTTCAATTCCAGGTTTGAGTGGCCTGGGTTAAGTCTGTGTTGGTTTACTTCAGGTATTCTGGTTTACTCTCACAGTCCATCCTTCTAGTGTAGCCTAGATGTTATTTAAAGAATAACCCTGTCACATGTGCTCAGGTGAAACCTGCTCTCGTCTGTGAAAAGCACAGGGTGCCAGTGGCGGGTCTGCCAATTATGGTGTTCTAAAACAGAGCTCTACAGTGCTGGGCAATGAGCACAGGGCCAACTACAGGGTGACAGGCCCTCAGGCCACCCTCATGAAACCTGTTTCTGATTGTTTGGTCAGACACATTCATACCAGTTGGGTGCTGGAGGTCATTTTGTAGTACTCTGGCAGTGCTCATCCTGTTCCTGCTTTCACAAAGGAGCAGATACCGGTCCTGATGAGGCATTAAGGACCTTCTATGGCTTTGTCCAGCTTACCTTGATTAACTGCCTGTCTTCTGGAATCTCCTCAATACTCTTAAGACCCTGCTGGGAGATACAGAAAATCTTCTAGCAATATGTGCCATCTTGCAGGAGTTTGACTACCTTTGCAACGTCTGTAGGGTCCAGGTACCTCACCATGGTAGTAGTTGTGACACTGACCCTAGTCAACTGCAAAAGTAGTGAAACATTAACCACAAAAGACGAAAAGGGCCTCCACCTATTAAAACTCTTCCTGTTTGGGAGTAATGTCATTGTTGCTCCTCTAGGAGACCAGGTTAATTTCCCAGAATTTAAAATGAGTTGATGATCTACTCTGATTAAAGTGGTCCTGTATGTTTTTGAGCAGTGTATATATATATATTTCTTTTATAATACATAAACTATACATTGGATTCAGTGTTGGGGGTAATGCAGTACTAAGTAACGCATTACAGTAATCTGATTATATTTTTCAGTAACGCAGTAATGTAACGCATTACCGTTAAATATTTTGTAATCACATTACAATGATTAACTTAATAAAAACTTAAGTTAACTGCATTACTCACTTTTTTCTATTGATAATATTATTTTTAAAAAGCTTAAGCAGTCTAACTTCCTAACACAGCTGCCTCGTCAGTTGGTCACGTGACTGACTGTGACGTGCGCAGTGTTGCCAACTTAGTGATTTCTAGCGACTTTTAGGTAAACCTATAGTGACTTTCACTAAGCAACGACTTTCACTGAGCGCGAGCACAGTGTGGCTACGATGACAGAGGATTAGGCTGACTTGTTTCCACAAGTGGAGATATTCTCACTATTTTGAATTTGCTGAACGCAGAGAGAAAAAAACATTACTGTGAAGTGCAAGTTATGTCAAAGAAAAAAAAAATATTGTACTTGTACAGAGAGCTTTAAGAATAGTTAAATTCATTCCGAAATTATTGTACTTGTACAGAAAGCTTTAAGAATAGTTAAATCCATTCAAAAAATATTGTACTTGTACAGAAAGCTTTAAGAATAGTTCAATTAATTTTCAAAATGTTTAATACTACACCTGCTGCTAAATTTGGTTCCTTAATTAACCAAAAATAAACATAAATCCTACTGTCTATATTGTAACGTTGATCACAGCCAGGGGCAGACCGTCCTGGCTCCAGCGGTCATTGCCATGACTCGCTGATTTTATTCCTTTGGGTGTGTGTTTGTCTGTGTGCGCTGTTAATTGTTCATGTAGCATGAAAGATGTGTTCGTGGGCGTGGCATGTGTGAGTGAGGTGCGCTTGGAAGTTACCATCTTCGAGAATGTGTTCGCTGTATGTGTGGCAGTGTTTAAGCTGAGTGTGACAGCCCTAGATTGGTTATATGAGTGCTTGTAAGGGCCTGTAAAAGCACATGATGAACAAACCTGTCTCTTCTCAGTCTGGTTTTTCTACCCTGATGCTGCAATATTTAGTCCTATCTGATTTGTCTGAGGGTTTCATTTGAGTATAGTTTAATTCACATAGATTTTAGGATGTAAAGTAATGTTGTGTATATAAAGACATAATAGAAACTAGTATAGATTCCATTTCAAAAAATTTTAGTGGAATTGCCATGAGAGGCATGACATTTCTGACTTTAATTTTCCTTGTGCACTACAGAAAGATTCTTCGAAATGAAGGTCCCGCCGCATTCCTAAAAGGTGCGTACTGCCGTGCACTAGTTATTGCCCCACTTTTTGGCATCGCCCAGGTTGTCTATTTCCTGGGAGTAGGTGAATTCATCCTCAGCTTTTTGCCGAAGAGGAACGATTAACCATCACTTCTGCATTCTGCTTAACCACCTGTACACACTGCACATGTCAGACCTCTTCTTCCTCACCACATCTCAGCTACCTGTCTGAATGATGAGGACACCATGTTAGGTGTATTTGTTTCTTTGTGTTGAAGTCTGTGTTCCTATATGAATGTGATTATCACTTGGAGTTGAGAGAAGTGGGGAATTGGTTGCCATGTTTCCTGAGCTGGCCTGTTTGTGATTATGGCCGCTAAACGTTCTTATTCATGATTATTTAAATTGGATATATTCATTTTAATGACCCATATATGTGTTATGGAGATGCATATGAAATGTGTTAAAATTTGTTTAAATTAAGTTCAATACAGACTGTATAGTTTAGACAATATGGTCACATGGACAGTTTAGACAATCTGAAAATATGGACCTTGCTGGGAATGGGTTAACTTAATTATTTTAATGGGTTAAATTTGTTAAAGCTTTAAATTAGTGGCAACAAAATCGTAATTATTTTATCAGACTTTTGCTTGATTAATTGTTTCCCCCAATATGTTGTTTGAATTTTCACACTCAAGGTCTTTTTGCCATGAATGACCTTGTTAAACTATTTGTCAGGGTACATGAAAAACAAAGTTTTTATTTATGGTGTAAAAGCTTTTTTTTTCAATTCCGGACTGATTACAGGTCTGGGTAAACACACATAGTTCTGAATCTGAGGAAAAAGCACTATACACAGAGCAGGTGACTTATATCAACTATGGCAATTGATACCACAGCTATTCATCTGTGATGAGTCAGCCTATGTATTATACACCGTGTCACTAAGAGCATTTGTATTTGTATGACCTAAAAGCATACCATGCCTTTAGCATTATGAGTCACTAAAAGTGCAGTAATAGCAGTTTAGATGTTTCAAGTTGTTCCAATACTGATGCATGTACTGGCTACAGTTGGTTACAGTAATTCTTCTGTTGTAGTTCTACAGGTGGTTTGCAATGTCTATTCAGCTTACTTGGTAAAGTTAGTCCTGGATAACTTGAAGAGGCAGTATACAAAGCAAGTGTTGCCCCATATCAAATTGCCCCATAGTACCAGAGAGCACAAGCAAGGAGTGTTTGCACATAATCTAATATAGACAGTTAATTAATTTATTTGTAGCGAAGGAGAACGTCTGTAAAAAGGTGTTGTGAGCCGTCTTTTGAAGTTTATTTTTTAACAAGCTTCCTTTGAGTTAATTCAAGTTCTTTCAAATAGCTACCTTAAACTGCTAGCTATTGCTTGTTTTTATTGAATTCACAAGGCATCCTATTGATTTTACTTTTTGTGCCACATGTTGTTATGCTTTACTTTTACGTGTAGCAGTAGCTTTATGACAACCATTGAGTTCAGATAACGACAATGCCTCCTGGGAGTTGAATGTAATGCTGTTTCACCAATTTCTTAAGACAAACCTTTAGAGGGGTTGTGAAACCTCAAACCTGGAAGGCTTAGATAAAAATGCAGCCTCACAGACAACACTTTTGGTGTCACCAGATTTAAATGTGCTATATTTATGTTTATTGGAAGTAAACCTTTCAGGGGAATGGACAGTGGGGTCACTGTATCATTCAGCAGTGCTTTTCAACTCTTCTTTCAGCTTAAACATTGTATATTTCTTATGCACCATATACAAAAGCAGTGAAGTACCAGTCCCTTTGTGAGTTCAGTCAGGTGTTTTGTGAGTCTGGAGAAAATTTTAAGCAACGCAGATAATTTATAAATGTGTGATGAACAACATATGGAAGTTTCACTTTGTGCTGCAAGCTAACATTCTGTATGAAAAACTTGAAATGCATTGCACTTTGTGACAGCTGACTGAACTTTTAAATGCTGACTATAAATTTGAGCCCTTCCTCAGTGAGAAATTGGTTAAGTCATAATGTCATACTTAGAAGTAAGTAATGAAATGATGTGCTTTAATACTTTTTTTTTTTATGTCTAATCTTGCATGCATGTAGGCCTGTTATTGGCAACAGAAAGATGAAGGTCACTTTGAAGTGATATCCAGTCACACAATGTCTTTTCAGTGCTGTGTAGTGAAAGGCCAAAAGCACTTGTGATGCTCCAAAAAAACCCTCTTATCCTCTGAGAGTAAAACATATTTATCAAGATTTCTTCTTATTATATATTGTTGATTATTATTATTGTTGTTGTTATTAGTAATATATTTATGTATGATGTACTATATACTGTGTATATATAATATATATGTATGATATACTATATATTTCCATTAGTTGGTTTATTGATCTATGAACTATATATTGTCCATTTGCATCTCACAGTTTTTATGTTGTTCAGTAATGTACAATGATTTATTTTGCACACTTATCCCCTTCCGTCTCGTGCTGTGTTTTTAATGGCACTGGGTTTGTATCAGAAAATTCCTAATTACTAATATGGATTTCATTGCCTAGCTTTATAAGAACACAAATACTAATTAATAAATACATTAATTATTAAGTATTAAGAATTATATACTTACATACAAAACTATTTTAAGCTCCTGTAAGTTTTAAAGTCAAGTCAATCAACCTATGAAATGTGATCACACTGTAGAGATAGGTGTAGGTTCTGGAAGGCATGTCAGGACATAGGAAAGAAACTGTCAGTGAGAGGTTTGTAGTACTAAACTGTACAAGAAAAACACATTTTGCCCCTCATTTAAAAATACAGAATTTGTTTATCAAGAAGGACTAAAAAGCACTGCTGCGGCCTATCATCTTGCCTCTGTAAAACTCCTGAATTAGAAAGTATACTGCTCACAAAGAATACGGGATATTTCATTATGGGATATTTCATTTGGAAATATCCCCTAATTTTTGTGAGCAGTATACCTCAAAATGGATCCGACCCATTTAAGAGTAGCTCTTGTTAGCTTTTGGCTTACGTTTTCAGACAAACAAATAGAACACATTGTTTTTTTTTATATTTAAGTAGCCCCATGGTTAAGCTGAAATGGTTTTCTATGTAATATGTAGTACAGTAAATACATTGTAAATGTCTTGTTTTACTTTATCTCTTGGTTATATGGAGATGTCTGCGCACAAACCACAGGTGCTGGAGCTCAGTTAGAGGTCCCAGAGCACAGCGAAGCACAAATGAAGCCTTAAAGATAAGACTGTGATAGGAAATTGTAAAAATCTTAAAACAAACTGTCTGTGTTACAGACAAGTAGTAGATTTGAATTGGAGCCCCTTTCAATGAAGTATACAGGGAAGTAACTGCCACATTTCAGGTTGCTGGATGCTTTTGTTAAACAGAGCATTTTACCATTGTACTGAATGTTTTATTAAAAACTTATTTTTCTTCATTTCTTCCTGGCTCAGAATAGGAGGTCATATAGAAAGTGCTCTATTAGTTTGAATAGGTACTGATTACATGCTGACGCTGGTCAAAATGGCACAGCAGTTAGAAAAAGATATGACAATATGCAATGAGGAGCATCTACAGCTCAAACAAGGCCTTAGGCTTTTTCCTGACTTTCTTGCTCAAATATTTCATGACTGCCAAACAAACCCTGACCAAATTCCTAAGTGAATGAACTATGCTCCTGAGGCCTGTTGCTACCTCTCTTGTGATTAGCCGTTTAGCATTAGCATGCTGTACAGGAATAAGCCATTGAAGCACAGGGTTTTTACTGCACGAACTTGGATAAGAAACAGTTTGTGAATCCGTTTCTGCTCTTGGTTCACGTCATGCTGGAATCCAAAAACATCCCCAAACCAATTTCGATCTGAGTGTTATTTATCACATTTGTTTTGTTTACATTACAGTTCTGATATTAGCCCAAAGTTTAAACAGCTGCAAAGTTGGGACATCAGTTTGTAAAAAAAGATAATAACTTTGCCCCACTCACTGGGCTTTGTTATCTGTTCCTTTAACAGTCTTTGAGCGTTACACCTGTTTATAAATCTCACTCTAGAGGCTCTTTAGGGTGTCTCAGTGAGACTCTGACTCTCTCCACATTTGCTTCTTCTCCCAGATGCATTTTATTTTTGCACATTCCAACTTTTCTGTTTTGTGATCTCTTAATGCTTACGTAACTGTGATTGTGATTTTTTTTTGTTGCAATTATTATTTTGTGTCATGTTATTTGATGACTGATATTGTTGAATTATTTTACAAATTGTACCGTTTTAAAAACTCGAATTGTAATTGTGATAATGTTAGGTTGTTTTTTTAAATCAAATTTGAAACTGACTGTAAAGTGAAATCTAATAGTGCATTTTGTGGGGTTGTGTAGGTTGGTTGTCTGTGTATGATTGTATATGCACATACATGTGTGTGACTGTGTGTGATGCTGGTTACTTATATGTCCCCAGTTGTTGCTCAGTATCTGTATACCTCTGTTCCTGTTTGATCTTCATCCCCTTTGTCCTGAATGTGAAGCTATATAAGATGGAGGCTTAAGCACCAAATATAATTTTTGTTTTCAATCATAAATAACAACAACAAAACGTTAAGCACAAAACCTGATCTGGCACAGACAATAATCACAAGTAGGCTATTGATAATATGTAATCCAGGGTGTGTATTTTTTCTTAGCTCCAGTCTTGGATTCCCCAAGTGTTTCAGCAGTAGTGACAATACTGTACCAAATTGCACAGCATTGGGTTTCTATGGCTGGAGAACCGAATATAGTCCATATAATTATTTTGTACATATATAAATTACTGTAGTTTGGTACAAAATCAGTTATAATTGTGTTGTTTTTTTTACACAGACACAAATCTATAAATGTATTCTAGTCTATTATGTATTCTAAAACAAACCAGAGAATGTACACATATATACTGACCAATATTAAAACTTCTTGTTTAGTAGTTTAGATGTTAATGAATTAAGACTTGACTTATTATGTCAGTATGAGTAATATTGATAGGATATATAATAATACATTTACCTGTAGACAATAGAAAATAAAAACTATACACAGATATCTGTAACCACCATATATACTGTTTTATGCTGATTCCTTATTAGGCTGTAGAATGCCCAAAATATATTAAAAAATTCCAACAAGAAAAAGATGAAGTAGTGCAATGAAAAATACACCACCCAACAGCTCTTTCATTTCTTTCTCTGTGATGGAGCGAGGTTTAATGAAAATGACACAAGTGTGAATGCTGTGAAACTGAAAAACTGCAGTCGAGGTCACTGTTTACCATGCAAATGTTTGCATTTGTTTGTCACAAATGATTCTTCAATAAAAAGAGTTTTATCATAACCAATTGGCCTGCTTGATTAAGACTCTGTGCTACTGGACCTGAAGAATGATCCTTGAAGCCAGCTGCTGAAATGTTTTTATTGAAAGTTTTTTGTGATTGTGATTCTCCACCAGATGTCACTCCAGCGTTTCAGAATATTGCCCGTTCCACGCAAAAGTGTGTAAAAATAGACAAACTGCATGAAGCGGCCGGTGAACACAGCATCTGCGTTCCAGGAGATTTGCAGATCCACTGCTGGAAAATCAAACCTCTGTCTGTAGGCTTAGAGGTCATTTACTTAGACTTTTGTGGCTGGACTTAGTTTAAAACTACGGGAAGAAATGGCAAATGGCATTCAGGAATGACTGCAAAATTACATACAAACTCTTTTATTTCTTCATTTTCTGCCAAGAAATCTCTAGTTATATATGTAATTATTTGAGCTATATTATGCAAATAATTATAATATATACTGCTCAAAAAATAAAGGGAACACGGAGTTACATTGTGTTGTTTGAGTGTTCCCCTTTATTTTTTTGAGAATTGTCTAATCCGTGTAAAATAAAGTGGGAAACATCAAACAGATGAGATGTATATTTATTAAGATTTCATGAAAAGAGCAAAAAAAACGAACAAAAACACTTTCCTAGAAACAATGGGCAGAAAGCAGGAGTACAACAAGGACAGGTTGCCAGTTAACTACAGAGCATTATCCATTCACCGATTCATGTCCATTTGACACCTTCTGGTGTTACAAAATAGCTAGTCCACTTACTTTTCTGTTTATGGAGAAGGCTTGTTGGCATTGGTGAAGAAAAGGGTACAGTTCTATGGTGACAGTTAAGTAATTTAAATTTCGAGAAACAGTCTCCAATATGCTGGTGCCCTTGCGTAATCTTAGATTAGAGGATATAAATAGACCAATATCAGTACTATTGGGAGGCAAATTTACTCTCACACACAAAATGTACATTTATTTCAGTCTCATTTTAATGCCGGTCATAAAAATGGCTTAAGAATGACTTCAAGAAGATTGGAGAGGATAAGAAAAGGATTAGGACAGCATGGGAAGATATGTCAATACTCTAGATGTATTAAGGAAGGATGGGAAAATGTTGACAACTACTGGGAACATTGTTGTTTAGTGGAAGGAACACTTAAATCCTTTGTAGTGGTAAGGCTATAGGACTATATGAAACTGGGACAGATATGTTGAAGGCACAGGACAGGGGTTGTGTGACGCAGTGTTGCACAAAGTTCTGTATCAGTACCTTTGGTCTTTCAAACTGGGGTAGTCGTCCCCATATTCAAAAAAGGGACTAGAGGGTGTGTTCCAGTTACAGGGGAATTAAACTCCATAGGCCTCCAAGGAAAGCCTATGCTATGGTGCAGGAAAGGAGTGTCATATCTGCTGCAAAAGTTTCACCACCTTGTTGATAGAGGTTCTGACATGTATAATAAGTGCATGGTGCAAAGTCTTGTTTTTGTCTCAGAGATTAATTTCTGAACATGTATATTCTGGTTTTCTTCCTTGGTTTTTGACTTGTGTCTGGTGATCGCATTTGGTTTTGCCCTTCGATATGTGGTATATTTGTAAGAACTGCTTTCCTGGTTATTGACCCTGATTCTGCCCTAGTTTTGAAATATTGTCATTAAAATAACCTGTATTTGGCCTGCACAGACTTTGCCTCAGCATGGAACCAGCAATTTTAGAGGAATGAATGCCAAGAGTGTGATGGGTCTTGCATGATGGTGGGGCACAATGTAATGTAGGTTGTATGTCCAGCCCCACCCAGAACAGTTTGGCTTAGACATAGATGAGATCCATGATATCAACTTGTTGCTTTGTGGGAAAGCCAAACTGTGGGAAACAGCACTGTGGTAACAGAATTAGGAAGCATTACAGTCAGAAACCAAATTTTAGCAACTTTATTTCAAGGCTGTGTTCAGTGTAGCACTGCAGGATGTGACATTGGAAATTTACCACGTGAAATAAAACCAGGCGCACAGTCAGCTGAGGTATATGGCATGGAATTTTGAACTCTGGCTATGGGCAATGGCTGGAATGAACCTGTGTTGTTAATCATGTTCAAGAGAGGTCTCTGCTGAGATCTTCGAGCCAAGTTGGCATGTTGCAGGGAGATCCAGGTCACAGAACCCAGCCCACTGGAGTGCTTACCCAGGAAGGATTATGCTTCTTTCCACCCTGAGGCAGCAGATCCTGAGAATAATTCACAACACTGCCAGTTATGGACATCCCACTATACAGAGGACTGGGAGTTACCGTAGACCAAGACATGACCCAATTTATTAATGTGTGCCATATGTGCACAAAGTAACACTGCTAGAAAGACTACACTGGAGTAGAACTTCTGCCAATTCCACAACGACTTTGGCCAAACATTAGTGTGGCTTCAATAACTGACCTACCTATGTACCAGGCATATACATTTTTTTTTTTTATTATTGACAGATTTCTGAATGCATGCAGATTAGTTCTTTCATCTAAGATACCTACGGCCCTAGAAATGGCAGCGATTCTCTCCCCCCAAAAAACCTGACTGTACAAATTGCCAGAAGATATACACTATTCACAAAATAAAGGGGATATTACAAAATAAATATGAAGCTATTAAAAAGAAGTATATCATTAAACAAGATAATCAGAAAAGCAAATGAAATGTCAAAGAAAGTTGTTTGATTACGCAAATGAGATGCAAACTCAAATATTGTAAGTAAGTAGTAAGTGATATATTTATGGGGATGAACAGAAAAATGTTAAACTGGATGAGAGTATCACACATTTACTGTTCAGTAGGGTGTATGATCACCTAATACTGCCAAAATACACTGACAGTAATGGGGCATAGACAGGATCAGATTGTCCAGCAGTTCTTGTGGGATCTTCTTATTTATTATTCATTTTGTAATATTTATATCAGCATAATTCCATCTTCCTTTCCCTGGTCAGGTGACCCTATGACAGTACCCTATGTCAATGCATAGTATGAAAGTAATAAACAGGCCAGAGAGGAGGTAGCAGTGTGGCTGCAGATTACGCATGAGTTCCAGCGGACGATCCTTCACTGACTGGAAAATTAATCTTACTAAATCTTATTTTGTATGTTGTAAAATATATTATTATATTTAAAAGATATATTATTGTTAATATTACGAAAAGACGAACATTGTTCAACATTATTTTAATTAACAAGGTATTTGATGAAAAATAAACACTCTAGATGTGGTTCTACAACTGAGTCTGAGTTCTGGTATAATGTCATATCCTCACACACACACACACACACACACACACACACACACACACACACACACACACACACACCACCAGGCCCGGCTCATCAGGCTTACATATGCTCCATCTCATGCTACAGTTCACTATCATTACAACTTTCAGAAACAGAAGAGTAGACATGATGCAATACATAATTGTACAACAGTTCACTTGTTGTCTAGATTACGTGATAAACAGTGTTTTAGAATTAATAGCACTTTTGGCAAAGGCAAAGTCATACTTACCCTACATTTCATACTTTGTGCAAACCTCCTTTTGCCAAATAAAATAAAAAAAGTTTTCTTTAAAAAAGCTTGTTGAAATTGGATAATACAAAGAAAGAAATTGGATACCCTGCTCAAAACAGGCTCTCTCCAGATCCTGCAAGGTCTCATATCCTTCAGTAAAAGGCCAGATGTCTAAGGCTGCTAGAGAAAAAAGCTCTTTTCTTTTTTTGGTTCTTCTGAAATTTTATATTATCTTTTTTTGCGTTACAAGTCATATAAGCAGCATAACAATTGTGAAAAATCTATTAGTATTTGGTATGACTTTCATTTGACTTATAACTTGCATTTGAACATGTATGGTTTTTGCATGTCCTTCCAGTGTCTGCATGGGATAATACTCATAATACCCATAATTCCACCCATATTCCAAAGACGTGCAGTAGGTTAGGTGGTCACTCTAAATTGCTGCCAGTGAGTGTGAGTGAGTATTACTGATGTACCCTTATTTCAGTCAGGAAAAGCAATTGATGCTGCTATGACATTAAATACATAAACAAACAAAAAAAACCTCCGCAGGCTTGTGCAAAATGATTATTAGTATTGTCTCAGTATTCCATATAACATATTGTAATGATACTGAATGCTTGTATTGTCTTTTTCAAATGCCAGCATATATTCTCAGAGCGCTTTACATCAGATGTCTTTGTAAGAAAGTCCAGGACAGTCAGCATCCCTAAATCTATTTTGGTTTTCAAATAATTATTTTGAAGCTTTTAGGTCTGTTTTACTACTCTTTTTCAGTAGTGAACAAAGTTTTTTGTCAACCAGATGTTTGTTTTAGATCAGTGTCCTGCTGGATTTGTTTGTTTGTTTATTACCATCATCAGCGTCAGCATCAATTTCTATATTCATGACAGACACACAATTATATTAAGCCAGTAGTCGTGGGCCAACTGCATTTGTTGGATAATTGTTGGCGAATGTTGGAGGAGCAGCCAAAGTAATCCCAAACAGAAACAGGCAACTCAAAATGGTGGACTCCAAGGTCAGGATTGAATCTTAGAGCTGTGAGAAGTCTGCTCTAACCACATGTGCTATAGTGCCAGTCGTGCAATGCTAGCAAATCCAACCATTTGAACCAAAATAAATAATTTTTAGTTTGGTAGTTATTCTAGTTAAACTCACCTGGTACTACATAACATATATAATGGTAGCTATTTTCACAAGGTATCCAGGGCCTTTGAAGAACAAAATCTTTCCAGATTAGGCCACAAGCATCATGTAGGCAGTGCCCCCAACACAGATGAAGGATTAAAGGATGACCAACACAAACTGTGCAAAAACAACAAGGTGTGGCAATATGGTATATCTGTCTAAAAGAGTGTTTATAATTGAACACAATGTTTAAAATTTCCAGCAGCACTGTCACCAAGACAAGACCTGAAACAGAGACAGGAACAAAAGGAGAGTATGTTACTGAAAGTGGGTCAGTAGCCTTGATTGGAACATAGTCAGGGTTCTGGACTAAAGCTGAGGCTGGAGATGGGGGCTGGAACCCTGTGTGGTGGATGGACAAGCATAGTGGTAACATGGTCCTACTGGGATGGGATAACAGACAATGTGGAAAGATTCCAGGAAATGGGTAAAATTGTGCGTTTTCTCCTCTTGACAGTCTCAAATCATTACAGCCCAATCAGTGAGGGTACTGGTAAGTTGGGAGATTATGCATGCAAATTGAGGTCACTGCTAGACAGGAAGTGCACCATGTGTGCAAGGCATTGCTGGAGATTCATCATAGTATTAGTCATTTTGGGTCGGAGAAAAAAAATCCCAGACCTGGGGCTGGGTGAGAATCTGGAAAGCCAAGGTAAGTGGAGCTGAACTTGTGGTCGGGTCTGACAACAACATTGTCAGCTGCAGTTGCCAACCCAGCAACTGATCACTCACAACCAATGCAACTGGTGCAAAACTGACTTCTGCTGTCCCTGTGGGTTAAGTGTTCTGTCATATTTGGAAGAAACTGGGAGACAGATGCAGACAGCCATAAAAGTGAGACTTAGTACGGCAAAGCAGGGCAAAAATTGAATAAACACCAGTTCTGAAACAACTCACTAAAGCAACAAAGAGAATAAACAGAAAACACTGAAATCAAGATGACGCTCAGGAGACTAAGCATGGATAAACCAGTCCTGGGTTAATAATAAAACGAAGCAGCCTACCAGGCAGGACAAGCATATGAAACCGATGTGGGAACAAAATACTTTGTACCTAAACAGTAAAAAGAGTGATGTTTAAATAACTAATGAAACATGAACTAGACACAGCTGAATGCAATAAGGAAGCCTGGGAGAATGATGAAGTGCTTGACAAAGAAATGGCGTGGCAGAGGTGATGTAGGCTGGGAATTGTAGTGACACAGTGCCGTAGTCCTGGCATATATAATATATCAATATATACACTTCATATCATGATACAATCCTGCAGTCAGCAACTCCATCAATGCCCATCAGGACTTGATTTGTTTCCTTGGTATTGAAATATGGCCTGACCTTCCTCTCTGATGTCTCATTATATCCAGGGTATAAATCACAATTATGCTCCTGACCTTGCCAGCATGGCCCTTTCCTAATCTAAATCTATATAAATAAAGGCACTCTGTGTGGCTTTGTAATGTCCTTGAAATTATAATTAAATACGTAGTTTTGTATGTATGTTTGTTGTAACTGTATGTGATAACATCCCTGCCTGTGTCTTCTAGCCACTCTGAGCCTCCACCCTGAGCTATTATTAGCTCCTCTTTACTCAGACTAGAGAGAGTGGGAATAAAGAAGAGACCATGGCCAAGAAATGTAGAGTGGAAAAAGGGGCAGTATTAAGAGCTGAAGACAGAAGATGACCACTAAATACAGGAAGAAGAGCTGGGGCAGAAGGCAAAGTGGTGATATGTATATAGGGCAGTGAATTAATGGAAATCAGTTTTTA
>JAVSBV010130332.1:0-17629 GCA_033117975.1 Parotocinclus spilosoma
GAGCTAAATACACTTCGACAAACAAAGTGGGCTACAAAGTGCTTCACGGACTGGCTCTTACAAAATGACTTTAAGTAGATGTATTTTTTTCCGCTTAATCTTCGCTTAATCCCAATTTTGATTTAAAGTTACCGTTCGTGGTGTTAGCCTGTATAAATTATTATCCGTATTGTAGCCCTTGAGACAAGCCATGGAACTGTTGTTGTGGAACTACTTTTTGGCAGAAGCAAAAAAGTATATTTATTATGAATTTCTTCATGTTGTTTGATTTATTTTCTTCATTTATTTTGTAAAAATAAAAAAACTGTTGTTCGCCTTCGGCTCGTGCCTACGACCAAATCACAGCCGTGATGTTATTCGCGATAGCACACTCCCTCTCATGTTCTATTGCTTAACTATACTGTTTCTTGCTGCAGAGTTATTCCAGCTTTGGAGATTGTCTGTGCTATCTGACTTTTGGCACACTCTTTTAAGTACATTCTTTTGATGTGGTTTATCAGGCTTTTTTGACCCAGATGTGACAATCTTGTATTTATATAGTTTGCATTTTCTCTTGTCTTTTGTGGCAAATCCAAACCATACCTAGCTAGTTATCAGCCATTGCATTGCTACTGTGTGGCCAAACAAATTTATTTTAGGGACACTCCCACACTTTCAGCCTACCACATTCTATTAGTGGTTTAATTGTGTGTTTGTCTCAGAAAACATAGAATGGATTAGGAAACAGAGTAATGTCTGGTTGTTAGAACACCTTGGGATTCCATGTGTAACACAGTCTTAATGGAAAACCAATAAGGAGCTACATAAAATAAACAGGGATCCTAGCACTCTTGCTGTATTGTTACTGCAGGCACCCACAGTTATGCCTTAGACAAGACTTAAGACATCATTATTCGACAAAATCACTGCTGTAGAAGCATGCTTTGTATTAACAATTCATACCCAAAACAACTCGGACATCAGCCACCGACATTGTTTTAATTTCAATATTTTAAGTCAGAAGGCACATGACACCCCTTTTTATTTAAAAAACAAAAGGGAAAATGATATATCTAAATACCCCAGAAAGTTATGGGGGAGGGGGCTATGTTTTAGGCTATGTTCGAAACATGGCTGCCGTCATGAAAGCTGCCATGGATTATGGGTAAGCTATTCTAATGGGAAAGTGTAGCTAACTTGTAACTATATAGAATGATTCACACTAAACCTGTTGTAGCATATCAAAGAAGACAAGAATTATCTCAGAAATTACTTGCTGCAATCAGATTTGCAATATCTCTTGTGGTTCAAAAGTTATCAACACAGAAAATTCAAAACTTTCGTTGTTCATCACTGGTAACTGAAGATGGAATTGACAAGTCTGACGTCCGGGTGACGCAGCTGCCGTATCATATCCACGGACTTCGACAACCAACAGATATACAGTTCAAGAAAGTAGTGTCATGAGAACAGTTCTATGAGTATGTCAGATTGAAAGTAGTTCCAAAGTATTTTATAATACAGTTCCTGTTAGTTTTTACAGTAGCTGAGAATCTTTGTAAGAGTTTGTTGTAGCTTTGAGCTTGTGGTTTAAAGGCTAAATGTGCACGCAAGTGCAAGCAAACAACGCAGTATTCCGATGTCTCCCTACACCTTGCGAATCCTTATGGTCTCAACAACAAGCATCTGCAAGGAAGTATACATAAAATAATAACTTCCGAGCATCAAACCAAATGGTTTCTTGTCCAGGGGAATGAAAACAATATTATAGCACAGGTTTTACCAAACAACACCCTATAACTTGACCAAAGGATGGCTGGGTAGTTTTGTGGGAAGCACCGTTGCCTCACAATAAGAAGGTCCGATTGTCTGATACCAGGGTGAAGCAGTCTGGGTCATTTCTGTGTGGAGTCTGCATGTCCTTTGTCAGTTCATTTTGCTCACATGGGCCACATATAGTGCTTCGGAATTATAATTTGCATATTGCTACTTGCATATTGTCATAAAAGTCCTTTACGCATGCTTGTTTAATGTGCCAGGACACTCATAATTTGCTGAGTATTAATAGGTCTCACAGAAAATGAGAGCAGACACATTTCAGCATGCTTCCTTCCAGAGCCGCACATAGTTAAAGGCTGTTAGACAATACTTTGTACTTTGTACTTTACATAGTATGTCTTGGGTCTAAAGTATTCAAAAGTTGTATTAACCCATCTCTCTCAGCTATCTGATCTGGTGTCATCTGTTTGTTTTCTTGTCATTGGCTGAGCGTGTTTTTAATGCTGGTACCTTGGCTGGTTTAAGCCTGTCGTGGATGGCTGACTCCCTAAGTGAAACGGGGATTTATTAAATATAAATCTGCATATTCGGCACAGTGATTAGTTCATAGATTAAATTAGATATAAGATGAAATAATTCTGTTGTTGAGCTGTCTTTTATTTTTCTTCTTTTCAAAGCCTAACAACATAGACTATGAGGTTATGGTGTGGGGCTGCAACAACGAATCGATAAAATCGCTAAAAATCGATTATTAAGCGTGTTTGCAATTTTACATATCCGCTTACCTGCGGCGCTTCATCAACATTGGCAAAAAGAAATAAGAACAACTTGAACGGAGCGACACGGAAATTTCTAAATAAGTTTAACATTTGTAGAATGTATCTTCAAAACGCTTCACACAACAAAAAAATGTGTAGCATGCAAGCTTTGCAAAAATGATTTAACTTGGCACGGGAGCAAACGGTGATGATACAGAACCTGAAACGGAAACGTGTTGAAGTAAATGATGAGAATGAAAGTAGCTTTAACAGCAGGGTTAGAGTCACTACAGTAGAGTTTGTTCAGTTTTGAATTGAGGAA
The DNA here is from genome assembly GCA_033117975.1 of Parotocinclus spilosoma. Taxonomy (NCBI): domain Eukaryota; kingdom Metazoa; phylum Chordata; class Actinopteri; order Siluriformes; family Loricariidae; genus Parotocinclus; species Parotocinclus spilosoma. Next base: position 2,839 of record JAVSBV010130332.1, read on the forward strand.
ACGTAACGGTGCACTTAACTGTGACCTGACATAAAACGGTTTATGCTGTTTTTTTGCTTGTTAACTGGATAATGGCTGTGATGGAGTATGTGTGTGTTGCTTTTAATTTAAGTGTAATTAGCTTAAGCAGCGTTTATGTGCTTTATAAATAAATATAGCTTGTACACAGTTTTGGTAATTTATGATTAAGCTTAAGTTTTAATGTTCTGACAAAGTATAAATGAAGACACTGCACTGTATAGGCAGGATAAATTGCATTTAGACAGGGATTAAAGTAACATATTCGAGTTCAAATTTGTGTGATTAGGTATTTACACACTGTTACATATTGTGCCAATGTGTGCGTATCTCTTAGCTTTTAATTTTTGCTACTTAAAAATATTTATTTACTTAATATATTTATTTAAATATCCAATTCATCGATTAATCAAAAAAATTATCGACCGATTAATCAGTTATTAAAATAATCGTTAGTTGTAGCCCTATTATGGTGTCTGTGTTTTGTCTCCTGATGCAGTTTGTTCACTCATTTTAACTTAATCATGACCGTTTGAGCAGTAAGCTAGCTTGATTTGTGGCACTAGCACCCTGCACGCATGTTTGGCTGGTTCTTAGGATTACAGGAAACAGCGGTATTCAAAATGTTTAGGGTATTTAAAAATGGAGCCAATTTCTCTCCCACTTTTACCTAGAAAGCTAGGCCCTTAAAGCAAGGTTTGTACTTAATGCACCCCAATTGGTGCAAGGGTGCACATAAAAATATGATGAACCGTCGCTCTGTTGTGTGTGACTCTCTCGAAAGTGTTTTGTATCAACAGTGGTCAGTGAGAGGTAATTCTGGCTAAATATCAAATATTTCACACACACACACACACACACACACACACACACACACACACACACACACACATACGCAACTAACATGAAATACTTAGGTTGCCTGGGAGTCAACTCTCAAGAGACTCTCAGGGGACAACTATGCCAGGGCCAGGGGAACACTCCCATCAAGCATCACAATAGAATCCAACTTTTGCCAGAGGCAGGGATCAAACCAGTGTTAACCAGTCAATAGAAATTTGGTTCCCAAAGCTGAGCTGAGTTGGTGCAGTCCCCTGCTCCTACACAGAAGTTTGAAAGGGGAAGTTGCATTTTATTATGATGCCTGATGAACGTGTAACCCTGGAATATTCATTGCTTTATGGCTTGTTCCTAATTCAGGCTGGGCTATCACATTATCACGGTGGAAGTGTGGCTTGCCCTCTGCATTGCTTCAGTATATGTTCCCGAGACTCAGTGCTCCTTCGTTTGCGAGCTGGATCTGAGGGTTGTTATGTATACCAGACCAGGAGTGCCTTCACATTACATATATGCAAAAAGATTACACTCTCCATACATATTAACATATGGTGGTTCTTGTACCCTTACAGTGGTACCTTGATACAGACGACTATCTGTCACATTTAGTAATAATTTTATAACGAGCAGTGGTGGTGTTTTCATTTAGGACCCAAGTATGCAGGATAAGTATATCCAACGTCGTATAATAATAATGGGGAAATAATATATAACCAAACTGAAATGGGAAAAACGGAGCGAAAGGCTCTGTAACGCATGAAAACTAAGAAGGTTGAATAAGGGCGCGCCGCTAAATTGCGTCCCAAAAGGAGCAATGAGCCATAAACCGCGATGACCACTAGGGGTTGCCCTTTACGGCGAGATATGGGGTCGGCGCCGATAACTACCCTATAGCGGCATTCGGCGGCTATGGTCCGGAGGCGACCCCTCCAGTCGCGAGTCCCAGGCGCCATCAGCTGCTGAGGACAAAGGTGGCGGAGTCTTTTCAGGACTGTTGGCGAACGTGGCAAAAGCGTAGTGAGGATGCTGGTTTGGGACGACTATTAAATGACGAGGCACGGAGGTAGTCCAAACGCCAGGGAGCGAAAGTGAGTGCATGCAATACTAAAAAACCAAAACCGGCATACATCTTAAGCGCAAAAAGGCGAGCATATAAGCTCAGGGCGCGCTTATAGCGCTGGGACTGGGATAGCCTAGTGGTTAAGGCACTGGACTCTGGACCTCATTTGCATATGCATGTTGCTAGACAGAAGTTTTCTTTATCCTGTTGATCTTGTGGGGTTGGTATTCTTTATATCCCTGCTGTTACAATGCATGCACAGTCAGTTGCAATATAATCGTGCTCCCTGTAGTTGAAAAATGAAAGATTGCTCAGTCAGTCTCAGTTATGTTATGGATAACAAGCTCTGACTGCCACAGAAATGAACGAAAATGATCAAATCCTAAGTAGGAGAATAGGCTAAATCTTTTGTTTATTTGTGTTGACTGAATGCTCGGAACAATAGTGAACAGTAATTATTTGGCTGTGAACAAAAAGTCAGTTATTGATTTTAATAGCCAATCAATTATTGAGGTTTCAAAATAATTTGTTGTAGTTAGGGGTAGCTTTTGAATTATATGATATCTCTAGATTTTCGGGGATTGTGTTTGTAATGATTATTAGATAATACTTATTTATGTGTGTTTATATCTTAGGTCTGAAGCATTCTAAAGTTTTTTTTAAAAGCTATGTCTCTCAACCTTCTGATTTGGCACCGTATTTTGTCTTGCCATCTGATGCTGCTTTCTGTTAAGGTTTGGTGAGTGTGTTTTTTTTTTGTTGGTACCTTGACTGGTTCAAACCTGTCATGAACAGCTGACTCCCCAGATTTGTCATAGCCTTCATCTTCTGCACTGGGAAATAAGTCTTCTGATTTCCAACGTAGTTTGCAGTTTGTCATCTTTTAATCAGCATGCATTGAATGACTATAAAACTGATGGTGTATATATTTTGTCCAGTTTGTGCACTCTGTATTTAACTTTAGTCATGCATTTCTAGATAGAGCACTAGCACTTGGTTGTACATGCACAGTAGCGTGTCATTCCTGGCTATATGAGGCAGTAAAAATATGTAAAGTTTTGGAACATGATTGTGGATGTTTTTGAATTGTCAGTGTGATGTGTTAAGACACCTCAGATTGTGCATTATGCATTGCAATGTATAATCATTATATAAAATATAATAGTTTTGTGATCGTGTATCGTACTATGAAGTTCTTTCTAATACCCACCCCTAGTGGATACCCCTTTTGATTTATATTATTGAATGTTATTTTAGTCTGATTAATTTTGAACAAGTTCATAATATGAAGACAAACAACAGCAAAATAACAGGTTGTACCAAACATATCACTGTCAACATAACACTTTAATGTGCTTTAAACACCCCACCAAGCCATTTATTAAAACTTTCTTTGCCAACCTTCAACAGCTTAAACTTTAGTGATAGCGATTAATCGGGCAGATTAATACCATTTTGAGATATTCGTCATTGATCGATACGTGCACACAAGGCCAATATTTAAAAATTGCCCAAGACAGTTAAGGCAGTGCTGAAAAATAATGGTGGTCACACAAAATATTGACACTTTGGACACAATTAGGCCAATTTCACTTAGGAATGTACTCACTTTCATTGTCATCAGTTTAGACATTAATGGTTGTGTCGAGTTATTTTGAGCACATTTACACTGTTATACAAACTGTAAACTGTAGACAAGGTGTCACATCTTCAGTGTTGTCCCATGAACTGAGCAGTTAACTGAGTAGTTCAATATTGGAATAATTTATTATTATTTCTAATAATCATGGCAGACATATCTTACGACAATAGAATCATCATGAATTTTTTACTGTAGATAAAATGGGTCATACTGAAGCTCACTTCTTTCCATTAGGTGGAAAGGTCTACTAGCAGGAATGCAGGTGTGCTGGTTTTTTCCATCTTTAAACTTATTTTTATTTTAGACACTTTAAGGAAGTTTCCCCTTAGCCAGCGTCAGCTCATGAGTTAATGTGACTAGTTGGTTCTGACTCCTCGCTCTGGTTTCTAAAATTTCTGTACATGTTGAAGGTTCCTGCTTGTAGCTTTTTTTGTTTTGCACTTTATATGCTAATAAATGTAAAACTCCCGTGCAAAGCCTACTTCAAGTCCTCTACTGAGTTTCTTCTTGAAAGATCTTGATCTGGAGTGCATCTATTTTTAGACTAGAAAACATATTTGGAAAAATTGCCGGTTGGCTATGATCATAATTTTGCATGTTAATTGGTGTGCAATAATAATCCAAGTGCACAAAATAAAACTTTATACACTGAAGGCCACTTAAGGTACACCTTACTAGTACTAGATTGGCTATTATAACTTTTTGCTTGGGGAATGTCCTCAGTTCTTAGTGATATATTCAACATGATACAGGAAACATACATTCATTCACTCTCTTATCAGCTTGATTTCGGAGAGGGTTGTGGCAGAGCCAGCCTAACCTGCGGCTTAGGGCCCAAGGCAAAAACAGCCCTAGACAGGGTACCAATCCATAACAAGGTTATAATAGTTTTGGATTTTTCATTATAGTTTAGTTTTATTTTGTTGTGACTTTTTTTCTCAAATTCAGTTAGTTTTAATTAGTTTTTAGGTTGGGTTTTCTAGTTTTTATTAGTTATTATTATTATGCTAATGCTTAGTTTTAGTTTAGTTTTCATTAGTTTTAGTATTACATTCAGTTATTTTTTAGGTGCAGGACCCAAAAAGGTCAGAGTATGTATTTTGTAATAAAAACTCAACAAAAGATACCATTTAAAACATTTATTAAATGACTGTTAAACAACTAACTGTCCACAAAATCTGTAACAGTCCACAATATAGCAGCTGAATTTTGGCTCAAGTGAAAAGCTAAACTTTTTGAAGGCAATAGAGTCACACATTCGTGTGGACATCACAAGCTTAATAAACATATCTACCAGTAAATTCTCCTGCTTGCGGTGTTCCTGTGTATTTACTAACCAGCAGCTTGGTCGACGGTGAAAGCACTGCATTATGGCTGTTTGCTTCCCGGTGCTACCTAGCAGGGATGTAGCTTCTTTTTCAGGGAAGCTACTCAGAGAGGCTAGCTTGCCAAGGTACTCGCAATTAGCCCTCTTGTGCGAGCTTCTTAAATGGACTTTGAGATTCGTGGGGTTTTTCCCCTTGAGATATTCAACATATTTTATCACCTGTTTCCACTAAAAGACACTTGCTTTTATAATTTTCGCAGTTATATTCAAATAAATCCCATATAGGATACCGCTTTTTCCCAACTGTCGTCATTTTTCAGGCTAGCACGGTGAGACTGTAAACAAGCAGGGCCATCAGGCATTATGTGGTGCCGTAAAACACCAGCAGGTAACGTAAAAGTGCCCGAGTGGAAAAAAATCGATTTCACATCAGTTCTTAAGGCTTATAAATAAATTGACAAACACGAAAATGAATGGTATTTTATTTATAATTTCAGTACGTTTTAGTTCGTTTTGTAAACACATAATACACTTCCAGTTAGTTATCGTTTTTCTTTTAATTATCATTTTTATTTATTTCAGTTAACAAAATTTTTTTTTTAATTTTAGTTTTCGTTATTTCGTTCATTTTTGTTAACGATAATAACCCTGATCCATAATAGGGCACATACATTCATTTACACACTTACACACCAGGAGTACTTTAAACACACTGATTAGCCTAACATGCATGTCTTTGGACTGAAAGAGAAACTCAGAAACAGCAGCACGAACCACTGATACAGGGCAGGATGGATTTAGATTTGTTGATAATGCCAAATTTGCAGCAGAAATCGCGAATCAGATCAGGCAATTTTTACGATCTTATATTATCAAACTTTTGTTGAGCCCATGCAAATCATAACCTCGTTCTTCTGCTGTCATGAGCTCGTCTCTTTCACAGTTTGCAACAACAATTGTAAACAATTTTATTCAGAGAACTGCCACTGATTACAGATGGATGAGTAAACATTCCAGTAGGTCAGCAGTTTCTGAAAATTTCAGATCAGCTCTTCTAGCACCAACAACCACATTCTAAATATGGTCATATATGACTTTTATTCCTCTTTCTAATGCTCAGTTTGTCGTCAACAGGGTGCCTGATCATGCTTACATGCCTAAATGTATTTGAATTGATTTGCTGCCAAGTGACCTGCTGATTCAAAATTTGTGTTAACAAGCAGTCGAGCAACTGTACCTAATAAAGTGGCTGACGAGTCTATATTTTTATTTCAATTTGGAAACATTTCGCTTTCAGTATTGCAGTGTTGACAAGTCTTTCTCTGGAATGTTTTAGAAGACTGTGTTGTTAAAAGGGGCCTTTAACACTTGTTATGTAATTTTGGTGTTTTGCCTGCTCTTGGGTTGACTGATGTGGAGCAAGATCAGTCACAAAGAAGCAGCCCCCATCCTTTTTCACTGTTTACATCATCCCCATGCACTAAGAATCATAGGGATTTATTATACGTCCTGTACAGGCACCTATTTAAGCTTTTCTGTGGTGGTGTTTAATGTCGAAGTTGTCACAACATACTATTAAAATGTATTTCTAAAAATAGAAATGGGGTGATGCTAGCCAAGATTTTGATCGCACTGTGCCAAAAATCGATAGATTTTCTTTGTGTTGACTCTCAACCAAGATGTGCTACACATAAGAATGTGCATCTGTGCCATGATAAATTCTAACCCATTATTAATAAACAAAGCCACAAGGCAACCCCACAAACGATAATCCAGGCAGGGTTCAGCCAGCCTAGCGGTTAAGGTACTGGACTGTGGACCTGATGGTCCAGGGCTCAAATCCCACTTCTGTCAAGATGCCACAGTTGGGCCCTTTAGCAAGACCCTTAATCCACGATTGCTTGAATAGTAAGAATTCAGTATTAGTATCAGTTGTAAGTTGCTCTGGATAAGGGCGTCTGCTAAATGCCATAAATGTAAATCAAACAAAGCGAGGATCAAAAACAGAATAACAATACAAAAAACGCTCAGTACGGTGCATGAAGCCAACCAAAACACTTTGCATCCGACTAGCAAAAGTTTGGGGTTTAAATTCCAGCGGAGGTGGATTTCTTTGGGCTCTGATTAAACAGACACAAGTGAACACAATTCTTAATCAGTTTTTCAGTGACTGTACTCGTGAGTGTTTGGGCTCGGGTGTACGAATGCGCTCATTCACTTCCGTTTTGGGTTGAGTGATTGAGTTCGGAGCTGGACATGGACTGTGGAGTTTTTTGGGGGTTTTTTTTCTACAAGGTGGTTGCCCTAAACTAGTCACTGGAGGTTCTTATGTGCAAAGAAAACCCTTCCTTGAATGTGCATGGTTACAACAGTGAAGAAAACTCTGCCTTGAATTTTAAAAAATAAGTCCCTATACATGGCGTTCTGAGATATGATTGTTTAGTGCGAACATGCGAGGAAGAGGGTGCAATATAGAAATAACTAAAAGTTCCTCTGGTACGAAAGTGCCAAAAGAAAAGCTTCTCTTTGTGATCACTTCACTGGTTTCATGCTTGCGAATGCATTCCTGTGCTTCAATTTTGTTCCCCTCTTGCTGTCAATTAAAGATACTATTCCTTGTTTTGTTCTTTAAGTGTTATTTGTTCACTATCTTCGTTTTGTTTCCACTCTCTGGCCCAGTCTGACATTAAAGTTGTGTCTCTTTATTTCTCTTTCGTTGCAGTTTTTAGCTGTAACAGTGCACAGTTACTTAAAACAGTTACATGTTTGTATTTGGTATACAGTGTACCCTCGTTTATCATAGGGGTTACGTTCCAGGACCACTGGCGATAAACGAAAATCTGCGAAGTAGGGACGCTATATTTATTTAAGGATTTCTACACTATTTTAGTCCTTGAACTTGCAGAATGTTTGGGTGGCATCGTAGGGCTTGAATTAATTCAGTCTATAATGAAATTTTCACAAACAGCGAACACAACACTTCAGACAAAAACTTGTCATGTCGGCAAGTAGCGACTCAGGCGAGCGATGCTCTATCCGCTGAGGAAATAAGCTATTGTAATGTTTTAAACTAGTGAATAATCAAGCAACACGCTGAAGTAATGGAACGTTCTCTTTATGTAACACACCATACATCACTCTCGTATCACACATGCTCCGTCCGTACCGAGCTTACAACACGTCATATCATACACATTGAGTAGACACAACAGCTATATACTTAAAAAACGAATATTTTGTCATTTATTACATTCCTTTATTGTATATTTTGTAATTTTTTAAATGTAAAAGATCCACAAAAAGCCCGGGAAAATCTGCGATATAATTTTTGAAAACCCGCGATGCACCGAGTCCGTGAAAGGTGAACCGTGAAGTGGTGAGGGAACACTGTATTGTGTGGTATATTGCTTATTATTCTGTTGCTTTTTTTCTTTTTTTTTTTTTTTGCGCAAATGTCTTCTATTCCTAATGTATCCCTTAAACATTAAGCATACTGATCCACATGAACCTGTTGGTCATAACATTTTTCTTCGGGACGATATTGAATCGTGATGAGCATTCACACAGAGCTTTCTATAGAGAAAAAAGAAAGAAGTACCCATAGCTTATAAATATGAAGAATAAAGGGCAGCCTTTAGAGTGTGTAACTCAAGGAGCGAGTAATCCTGGAGTACCTGCCAGTGCTTGTACTCCATACAATGTCTTTCTAATTGGACCTTGGAGTTTGAGTGCTTTGAATAAATAACATGCATTTCACCTGTCTGTATGAGTCTTATTTCTGGAGTTGCCCTTTTGATTCTGGTAAAGCATTAAAACCTCCTGCCCTTGCTTTAAGCTGACTCTGTGAAATTTGAGTGAGTAACGGTCCAAGCTTGGTGCCCAGGCACCCTGTGGCTGTGCATACAAATATTATCATTCCATAATATGACTATTTCTAGACTGTTTCTATTTTATTTCTTCAATTTTAAGCTGATTATAACTTGTACTTAATTAAAAACATTGGCAAGTAAAGGGTGAAAGAATGAATGCTGACCATTTTCTTATGTATGGAAAGTGTACCTGTCAAACTGTCAGGTTTAGGCTTTGACAGTGCACAGTTCATTTGCCACATAGCCTTTTTATAGTAGCACTAACAATGGTTGTCCAGGTTTTTAAGTTTATTATCAGATTTCCATTGTAAAGTCGAATATTCAGTCGTAAAAAGGATATTTCGTAAATCTATCCACCAAACTGGGATCTATGCATTCTGATCCAGAGCCCATCCTTTAATTCACAGGAATTCTCAGGTAAGTGTGTACAGAAAGGGCACACAAAAAGGACCCAGACCACTCCAACTGGGGACTGAACCAATTACCCATATTACCCATGTTGTATTTAGGTTGGATAAACCTAAATAATGTTTATGAATGTCTGTTAAGTGCTGTAAATAAATTGTTCCTTGGAGCAGATTAATAAATAACTGCAATGCCCTGATCTGGATTGGCAACCACATCCAATTCCCCCAGTGTTTCCATAGACTCCAAATCCATCAGCTCAGTAGGCTAAAGTAATTACTAATACTATACTATACTATACTACTTACTATACTAGTTAACTGAATCGATTTAAAAATTATGGTAATACAATTTCACTACACATTTAAAGTATATCATTTTAAGATTTATTAGTTTATACGTGTGATACTTCTATTGTTTATCAATGTATGCCAGAACAACTAGGGCTGCAAGTGAACTGTGAATTAATTATGTCATATCAGACTCATTTAGTCATAATGAGTAAAGCCGCTTTGTGAAAAGCATGATAAAAAATGCACAGTTTGATAGAATTAGCTTTAAAATGGATAAGTGGATAGAGATAAAGGCCTTTTCTCCACAGGGACCGACATAAACAGTGTCTTTCGGATGTACGCTAAATGTGCTGTGTATTGAGAAGAGCAGTATCACTTCAGCTTTAGACATTAGTGTTGTTTTTTTGTGAATTTAACAAAAGCTTTGTTTTTAAACAGCAGAAGTGGCAATATGGCCAGAATCCTCTTGCACTGTTTGTTATTTTATGTCCCCTTATGCTTGTTGGTGCTAGGCTAGCTAGAGTATTTCAGAAAGTGAGATTTTTACGCACAACCATCTTTATAGAGAATGGCCAGAAAAATAAAATACCCAATGAGCTGCAGTTCCCTGGGTGAACATGCCTCATTGATTCCAGAGGTCAGGATAATGGCCAGACTGGTAACTCAAACAGCAACTTGTTACAACCGAGGTATGCAGAAGAGCATCTTTGAAAACACATCAAACATCAAAGCGGATGGACTACAGCAGCAGAAGCCCACACCGGGTGCCACTGTCAGCTGAGAACAGACAACTGAGGCTTCAGTTGACACAGTGTCACCAAAATTGAATAATAGAAGATTGGAGGAATGTTGCATAGTCTGATGAGTCTGATATGGCACAAATATTTCAAACTTCGAATAAGGAAAACATGAAGAAAAAAACATTTCACAGGGGTTTTGGACCAACCACCTCTTGTGAGTGAGCACATATAAGACTATCAGCATTTTGTGATCAGGTACACTGTATATTATATACCGATATAATACAAACATGATTAATGTAATATTTTGTTCATAAAATAACAAAATGCTTAGTAGTCGTGCAATGAGCTAAAAAATTTGACAAAATGAAATAGTTGAAAAACAAAAGACTTTATTTAGGACACGGACATTAGACCCAAGAACTACACCGTATATGGGTGCTAACCAAAAAATTTGGCGAAATGAAATAGTTGAAAAACAAAAGACTTTATTTAGGACTCGAACGACACCGTATATTGGTGCTAACCAAAGACAAAACATTAGATTTGCTATCGGAGTTAGCACAGCACCAAAAATAGGTAAGCATTAAAAACTTAATAGACTCAGTCGCTGGATTGGTTACCAGGGTAACAAGCTTGCCTTATTTGCAAGACACTAATCGCCACACAAAGGGCAGTGGGCTACTGCGTAGCTAATTTGACTTGTGGAAATCTTTGAAAACAATACCAAAACAAATTCAATCCAATCAGTGACAAGTATTCAGAGTTAAAAAAATTGTTTTTATTCCAGTCCTACTGACCACAGCCACCTAATTAAGTATGTTGCAGACAGTGACCATCTCTGAATTACCACAGTCACCACATTTTAATCCAATAAGCATCTTTGGGATGTGTTGGAATGTAGTTCTGATAGTATCATGGTTTTTGCTGCGTCTGGGTAACTTGAATTTGAAAAATGAATTTTGAATTATAACAGCAAATTCTAAAGCAAACGTCTTGTGACGCCGATTTGAGATATCTCAAGAGAATACTAAAGTAAATCTTTTGGAATGGCCAAGTCAAAGTTTCAACCTTGATCTAATAGAAATGTTGCAGATGTCATTAACATCCTAGAGCTGAAGTAGGATAGGCGATCATTTTGATACTCATAGATATGTAATATCGGTTAATTTTCTTCCATTTAAAAACATTCATTCATTCACTTTTCCGCTTATTCCACTTGGAGTCGCGGGCAACACGGCAACTCTGGGCGCAAGGGCAGGAACAACCCCAGATGGGGCGCCAATCCATCGTAGGGCACACGCACATGCACTCACACATTCATACACTAAGGGACACTTTAGAGACACCAATTAACCTAACGTGCATGTCTTTGGACTGTGGGAGGAAACCGGAGTACCCGGAGTAAACCCACGCAGGCACGGGGAGGACACACAGAAAGGTCCCAATTCACTCCACGCTGGGATTGAACTGGCGACTTTCGTGCTGTGAGGCAGAGGTGCTTACCACTCAGCCACCGTGCTGCCCATTTAAAAACAACAAGTGTAATATTTTTATCTTGTTCTGTTCTTTTTATATGCTTTTATAATATGACATTTTGTTATTTAAGGTCATTTTGCAGAAATATAGACAACTTTAAAGATTAAGGTTCACAACCTTCAAGCACCATTAGAGCAATATATCTCATCAGAGCAATATATCTCATCTTACAAATCTCCACAAAATATCACTGAAATAGGAGCACTTTGAATCAGAGCTCTCAAGTCAATATTATAGATAATACCCCATAATAAACTGAGTTCTAAAACCACGGGTGCTGCTCCTTGAGTTGAGGGTAGAGAGGGATGAAAAGGAGAAAGTGTTGTGACCCTGCACTTGAGAGTGTAGGAGTGCCTCTCTGGCCATGTTCCAATTCAAATAATACCTCCTCCCCGGATGCCTGCTCATTCTGTTCTTACTCTCTAGTATGCTCGACTTCCCACTTAGGAGGAGAAAACAGGAAGTGGGTTGCAGGAATAGACAATGACTGAAAATGTCTAAGAATATCAGGGCTGTGCTAGGTTTACTCATGGTCTGGATTTTTGATTGCAGTATGACTGAGCTTGGGATATTTAAGACAATAATCAGTGTGGATGGCATATCATGGTTCCGAAAAATAGTTGCTATGATCACAGGATAAAGACTGTAAAGATTATATAATAAAGGTTTTCTATTTAAACATGGACTTTTGAAATACTGAAGAAAAGCAGAAGAGAGGAACAGGATGCCTGACCTGCTAGCTGTGCTATGATCTTACCTACAGTTAAATTGTGTGTATTGTGGTGAATCCATGTCTTCCTTGAGCTTGCATTGGTTTTCTCTGGGTATCTGGTTTCCTCCCACAGCTTGGCACTGCCTCTCCCACCACCCTGATTAGTTTATAATAGGACAATATGATAACAATTTAAGATAAGACAATTAATTAATGAATGAATGATATTCCCTGCACGTTGGGGACCGGTCAGGACTAAAGGCAGGCAAGTTCAATATCTGTACCCTCTTTTTGCATAGCCCTTGTAATGTGTGCAGCTTGTAGCTTTGCATTGTCTTGTTGAAAATGCATGGACATTCTGTAAAAAAAGAAGTGGTCTTGAAGGCATAATAAGTTACTCTAAAATGTCAGTGTGCTTGCAAAAATGCTGCCATCACAGAAGGGTAAATGACCTTTGCCAAGGGCACTGACAAAACCCCATACCATGACTGACTTTTTTGAATGGTTCTTTTTGTCTTTGGTGAGGGGCACACTGTCTCCAATCTTCCGAAGAAGATCGGTCAATACTAATTGGTCTAACCACAATACATGTTTCCACTGCGTCATGGTTCATCCTAAATGTCTCAGAGCCCAGAGAAGTCGATAGCGCTTTTAGACATGGTTAACACAAAAGAGTTTGCTTACTACAGTACAATGCGTTTGCCGGTATGCCAAAAACGGACTACTGTACTATAAAACTATGTGGCAGAAAGAAGAAGAAAAAACATTAAAACATGATACAGTAAAGCTATTATTATAGCCAAAAGCAACAAACAGCTTTTTTGTGTGAATTCTGTTGTGCAGTAGTGATTCCTTCTGTTCAGATGCACCTGTTTTGTTTGTACTATGTCACATTGTGCTTATTTTATGATGACAAATAGATCTGGAACTTGCTCTTAATTCCACTGTTGCTCACAGGTGCTAGTATGGCTCTGAGTATGGAAAAGCATTTGTTTAAACTGCAGCGTAACCTGAAATAAAGCGAATGGCATTTCAGGTCGGTCAAGTGTTGTCACTGAGAAGTGTGTTTTTTATTTGCTGTTCCTGCTTGTTAGAAGCAGACATTTGGCAGAAGTGCCACTAAATGTGTACAAACTAAGTTAAAATACAAGTTTGGTGACCATGAAAGAAAGCTTGTTCTGAATAGACATGACTTCACTCAGCAGGAAGTTACAGGTCGCGTATGTTTGTTGCTGTTGGTGCTCTAGTAAATTCATGTATTCCATTCATGATCAGGATGGTAAACCTTTTGACTAAAATAGCACTGTAGTGCAGTTTGTAATGCAGGTGTGTCTTCAGAATCCAAGATAATCTGTATGTGTTGAAATTTCCTCTACCAAGTGCATTAAACAGCCTTGCCTTTTGCAAATGTTATTTGTCATATGTAATCCTGCAAATGGTTACACAACCATGTGAATTCGAGGCCTAAATTTTCATCCCGCTTTGTTTGGGAAACACAGGTTGTGGTATATGAATTAGCCAGAGCCATTTTCTTATCAGATAAAAGATGCAGAGGAACCGCTGTCATGTAAATAGTAATCTAATAGAACAGAAAAACAAAATGACAAACAGGCTTGTCATTACTGAGACAGATGAATGGCTGTTACGTACAATATTCTCCACAGTACATCCGTCATGCAACAAGCCATTAGGAGAGTAAATGGCTGCTTGAGCATTCCTGAATCTTGTAATGCATAGCTCATGCTGCGGTTTTTACAGAATGTCCTCTGGCTTGTGCGGCTAACCTGCACTATTAGTCACTTGGAGATGCCAATACGATCGCCCCACAGTGATGTACACCAGTATAAATTTGGTTCGTCTTAACAGTGTCCTGCAACGAAGCATTAGAAATAAGTTAGAGGACACAATATAAGCATTATGTTGTAGAGGTGTGCGATATTGATGCAAAATGATATCTTCTGGGATTTTGATAATGATCATAATAGTAATATTATCAGTGTTAATTTCTATCTATTTTTGTCATAGTTTTCGTCAATGAACCTTTTCTTCAAAACTAAACGATAGCTAACTGTGATGAAATTAATTGACACTTTTTGTCAGCGAATAAAAACGAGACGAAAAAGGTTGTCAAAGGTAACAGAACTGAATTAGCTTTGTGAAAGGCGGGGACAAGTTAGGAAAACATCCAACCATAACTACTTCAACATATATGGAGAGCCGGTATAAGCCGGGTAGCGATCCAATGAAACGCACAAATTTTATCTAAACCCGAGAAGACCATACTAGCTTTGTGAACTGTCATTATTCATGATTTAACTTAAGTTATCTAGACAATGTCAGCAGGGAGAA
>JAVSBV010130358.1:0-17626 GCA_033117975.1 Parotocinclus spilosoma
TACTCAGATTCAACTTTTGATCTGTCATCTATGTTCTATTACGAATAAAATATTGACATTTGCCATCTCCACATCATCGCATTCAGTTTTTATTCACAATTTGTTTAGTGTCCCAACTTTTTGGGAATCCGCTTTGTATTTAAAGTTGAATAAGTAATAAATTCAGAGTTATTTAACATTAAATTAAAAAGTACCCACATTTATTCTAAATTACATTTGGTTACATTTAGTTACATTTATACTGTCTTACTGTTAAGGGCAACCATTATGCTGATGTGGCCCTCTGTGAAAATTTGTTTGGCACCCCTGGTCTAGCATGACAGTATAGCATGATATACTGTACAGAACAATCATAGTAATTTAAACAAAGCAATCGTTTCTGAAAAGTTTAATGATAGGAATGCTGATGGTAGATATAGAGCAGCTTTTGTTTCACTTGGTCAAATGGGCTGAACTGGTAGAAGATAAAGTTATGAATGCATATCCTGTTATCAACAGGGCTAACATAGAAAAACATAAATCATTTTAGCACCTTTCATAAGATATCTTTATCTTCTTTAAAAAATAGACAAGTCTTTCCGCAATGACAAGAAATGGAATTGTGGATTTTAAGGCTATGACAGAACCAGATAAGGAATACGATCAAATATATATGTTGTGAATCCATCATATCTATGATGGATTGGCCCCTTGTTTAGGGTTGTTTCTGCATTGCAACCTTGCACCTGACTAGGATAAGAGGTTAAGACAATCAATGAATTATTAAATAATTATATATTATATTTATATAATATATATATTATAATTATTATTTAATAATTATTAATTAAAATCCAGAATCTGGATTAAATCAGACAGCTTGAGGCTTGGGCAGTGGTGTAGCAGGGAAGAATTAGAAAAAAACAACAACAGCAAAATGTATGTTTGTTTGTCTTCATCAGTGGCCATCTCAGCGACACGCACAAGGTTATATCCATCCACAAGGTCATCTCAAGACTAGCCACATATATACACACACAAAAGTCAGTGCCAATTTAGAGTACGCAATTAACCTAACACACGTCTTTGGACTGTGGGAGGAAGCCGGAATACCCAGAGTAAGCCCATGTAGACACAAGGGTGACCTGCAGACTCCACACAGAAAGGACACCACCCTGGGATTCAACCACCAGAGCCACCATGGCACCCCAGCAACAACAACAACAAAAAAGCAAAGTAAAAAAACCATCCTTCTTCCAAAAACTGGTAATTTAATTAACTGGTGGTATATATTTCATTGTGTTGCACATGCTCATGTTCTTATTCACTTTCTTATCCTCTTAATCCTGGACAGGGTTGCAATATTGCCGGTGCTAGCACAGCGCCATAGCAGGAATAACCCTAGACCCTAAATCATGTAAGGTTTCCATTTTATAATATAAGTGTACCAACAGGGTGTGTCACATGTGAGGCACGCAGGAGTCTGTAAGATGTCGAAAAAATTAGTTATAACTAGCATTGCAAAAGATTTCCTAATTTCTCATTCCACTTCCTTCAAGAGCAAGCATTCATTGCAAAAGTTCCTTTGCAAAGGAACACACATGATTTTAACAGATAAGAGGTCTCAAACTATCTGTTTTTGCTTAACTTGTTAGTCCTGCTTGTGTAATTCCGTGTAAGATACATAAAGCACCTTGAAATATTTGATTTACTGTTTGTACATTTAAAAATACTAATTCTGACAGTAGGTTGGAAGGGTTTCAGATATGAGAAAGGAGCAGTGGATGATTGGGTGTCAGATATGTGAGAAGATTTATTCTGACTACACTGAAGTGAAATCACCTAGGAGTCAAGCGTGAGGAAATAGGTCAGCACTGCACTATCTGTAAAGTATGTTATAATTATACTGAAAGAATTGAACCAGGAAAAGTCGATAAAACAGAAAATTGATTAAGAAGCTATTGCAAAAATGACTTTAGATAGCAAAATCAAATCTCTACACTTTGCCAGGTATATACAGTACAGGTACGTGCTTCTTATCGTCCTGTAATGCAAATATGAATTGTATTTACACAAGAAAACCCACATAAATGCACCAGAGATAGCGCTGGAAATATGAGTGTCTGATGAGTGCTCGAAGCCGCTGATACTTTTGTTTGATGGAAGACAAAAATGCATTTATAGACAATATTCCTAACAACACTAAGACCAGCCGGATGAAACAGAGACTCAACGGGTGAATGAGAACCAGGTTACATAGCTTATGGGTTAAGAAGAAAAAACAGGTACTGGGTGGGGGACAAAAAATAGCCGTGATTACAATAGTATAAGCTTATCCACTTATATATACCATTTACAGCTTTATACAGGTAAGTAAAATCATACACACAAACATAAGTAACTTAAACAAAAATCTCTAATCACATCAACTGAAATAGAGTAGTGTGTAGTCCAAACATAACAGACTTGACTGGTAAGGTGGTGAGCTTCACTTAACTCCTACCTCTGCTAGAGGCTCCACTTTACTGATTGGTGTTTGTGACCAGACGGGCAGAAGAAACAAAACACCCTGCACCAAAGTTCAACAAAACTGAAATAACGTGATGCAAATACACAAATAAGCAATTAACTTAGGAGTCTATAACAATTGTAAATAAAATATGGTAATTAGAGCTCATTTCAGTACTGTATAGTGCTACATCATGTGTCTGTATGGTATCTTTACCGTTTTTAGTCTGTGTACGGCCAATACCTCCAGAGTTAATTGAAGATTTTTATTTCCTATAATAATTTATGATCATTTTTAAGACCTTGGCCATTAAAGCAAATCAACGTTTTGTTTGTTTGGCTGTTTAGCATGCTTAAGGTCGCTATCAGCATCAGTGGCCACTTCATCGACCTTCACAAGGTTATATCAGAATTAGTTATATACACACAAGTCAATGCCAATTTTAGAGTAATCAGTTAACCTAACACACATCTTTGGACTATGGGAGGAAATTGGAGTACCTGAAGTAAACCCACGCAGACACAGGGAGGACATGCCACCCTGGGATCGGACCCAGGACCTTCTCAAATAGACATTAAATGTATAGACCATAAATGGTGCATACTTGTATGTCCTTCACATGATACACATGTTATATGCAGGTTCTGCTAAATAAGTGTGAGGTGCCTTTATTTTATATTTAATCATCAAATATATATATAAATAATTTATTCATCAAAAAAATATATATAAAGGCTATCATTGTCACATGTAAGTAAATGTGATGTCTGAAATGACGGCACATTGCTGAGCTGAGGCAATCAAAAGCAGCATGCTGCTGATCTGCTCTTTTTTGGGGGCGTTGTTTTCTGTTTTATAAAAATCTTTGTCTTTTCCAGACAGCCACTGGGGCTTGGTGTCAAGATGATCAAAGTCCTCAAAGCGCAACATCATTTACTGAGATGTCTGCGGAGAAAGAAGCTGTGGTATTAAAGACATTTTATTCTAAATAATTATATCTAAGCCATTCTAAGTCATAAGTTTTATCATACACTGCCCACAGATTTTGGGTAATTCTTTGTGTTACTTTGGCACTAACAGAGCACCTGTGGGTGGACAGATGCAGCCTCCCTGCTGTTTTAGGAGTCAATGCAGTCAAGGTACTGATTGAAGCCATAATAAGCTGCTGACTGATTGCAGACAGACACACGGTGCACTGCCAGCTAAGAATAATACCTTTTCCTCCCTGTCAGACATATTCTCACAGTATAGGGTTAGGAGAACAGAAACTGAGCTCTCATCTGACATCCTCCTTTGTCCCACTGCCAGATTGCAGAATAACAAGAGGACATGTTGTTTTAATGTGGTGAAATTCAAAGACGTCGTAATCAGCTTGCTCCAGTTCTGAACTAATAGAAGATGTTCAAAAGAATACTCCAGCCCAGCACAAACTAAGTGTGTATGATTACCAGGAGCAATAATATCAACCCAAGACAACATGCTAACCACTGCACCTCTTGCCACCCAGTTAATTGTCTGCAAATCATTTAATGCAAATTAATGTCCAACTATGTACAATAAGTCTTGAAAAGCATTTGATGTTATTCATTATAGTTATATCCATTTGTGAAAATTTAATGGTTACATCCAAAACATAGGTATGGAATTTGAGCTTTGACTTTTCACTAGCTTTTAGAGCTCAGACAGTGAGTGTGGCTGTGTATGCAATTAATAATCTGATAATGACCGGACGTATCTGCATGTATTTGATTATTCAAGTGATATATAGCATCCTCTGATCTTGAAATCAGATTAAGAAATCTGATAAAGAGAGCTGGATTTTACCCCAATAATCAGAGTACTAATAGTATATATACCAATTACCCAATTACTTAATTCTCTACAAAGTGTTTGCCTTTAATTCTGTAGTAGGTTTAATATCGGTGTTGCCAGAGCTCAAGAGAGAAATCCGTCATAATCAGTAGTAAAATGAGCCGGATTTGGCAGTCAGCTCATTCACTAACAGAAAAGACATGGTTGGTCCCTTTATAAAAAAATAAGTTTATGTCTCATCTTTCTGTGAGATTAGTGGCTGGATGCAATGCAGTAATCAGAATATTGCCTGGCTCATGAGGTTACCCATTATCTGGTTACTCAAGTGCATGTATACTCCTCTCTGTTTGCATTCCAGTTCAACTCAAGGGTGCCTGTTGGAGTTATAGTCAGGTGCAAACCAGCCAGCCATATTCTCCTTAAAATAGAAAAGTAGACCTGATATCTTGTAGAGCTAAAAACCTATTCAATTGTATTACTGAGAGTCGCTGAGGTACTCTGTACAACCCACTGTATATATAAGTGTTCGCCTTTAATTCTGTAGCAGATTTAATTTTCGTGTTGCCAGATCCCAAGAGTTGTGAATGCTTTCCGGATGCACTGTATGTTATATATATGTTTGTGTGCAAAATGCCTGGTGGTACTTGTCTATGCGTGTGAGAACGCTTCTTAAAGTGCATAAAACAGTTTTTTTTAATACAATATTTTATTTCTCATTGACTTCTTTTTGTTTGAATGCTACACTTGTAGAAAGAAAATTAACCATGTTTTTACCATGTAGTTTTGGTGGAAAGAAGACTATGAATCTTACAACGTATCTCTACCATGGTTTTACCAAAATACCATAGTAAAACCTCAGCTGCTTCAAAGAATGCACTTGGTTACTATTAGTAGTTTAACTAGAACTACTAGGACTAACTATAGACTATGCAGTTTACAGTATAGTTACAGTATGATTCTACTCTGAACTAGGTATCATATGGTAACTGTGTATAACAAACCATCATGATATCCTTATATATAAGATGCATGTTTTAAATGTTTATTAAAAGTAGCAACAACTACCCTTCCACGTTTCCACTTTAAGTAAGTTCGGAGCAAATGTATTTTCTGTTCCTTTCTCAGCACAGTAAAACACTGGCATTCTTGCCTACGAAGTACAATCAGTACACATTCACCAGACAGAGAATAGACTGCCAAATGCTGGAGCGCTCTTTTAAATCGATTCACTACTTCTTCTCAACCAAAAAGACAATTTCAGAAAATGCACTCCAATCAGGTACTTCCTTGAGGATGTACACAGGTGCCTTGCTAGGGGGTTGAACAGCTACTTTCTTTCTGGTCTCATATCAATACGGCATACGTATCCCCCAGGCATTACTTCAGGGAAGAAGTAAGTTCAAAGCATAAGCCTAGAAAAGCCAGTCTCATCTTCTGTCTGAAGTAGGCACTTAGAATTAGTTTGATGTCAGATGTCTTATAATCCTTCTTTGTCAAAGCTCCATAAAGCCAGGAGTTTTAAAAGAGAATCAGAGAGCAGGCACTGTAGGGCAGGGGTTTAAGATAGAGTCTAGACTCTGGCAGCATGGACCTCATGTGGAGATGATCGCACCCACACCACCTTTTGTCTGACTACCAAAAAAATCACATCTGTGAAGTCAGAATCACTCCTTGCAAAGATGAAAAGATTTATTGAAATTAAATAAGCTCCAAGTGCCAGTGGCTGCTCCTGTGGTGCTTCATTGTTCTGAACACTGGATGTTGAGCAGTTATTTTAAGATGGAAGGAGTGGAATTCGATTAGTTCAGTTTCATCGACATAGAGCCTCATCCTTCCTTCAAGCATAACGAAACAAGCCCTTTGTGTCTGTAGAGCATTATGGGATCAGTTGCAGTTAAACGGATAAATACACTTATAGTGACTTTAGAAAAGGCATAAAAAAAGAAACATAAACCTTAACTAAAGCCTTGGTATCATAAAGGCCACAAATGTAAAGGACTCGATGTAATATCAGAAGGTTAAAATCAACCTTTTGTTCTTTTTTCCAAAGGGAAATATTGATGACTCTTAAATGAAAGTGTCAACCCATTCTACTGTCACATGATTGTTTATATTCAATCCATGACTGTATGCTTCATATAATAAATCTGCTACCAGTGAGTCTGCCTGAAAACAATAAAGAGTAATAAAGTTCATGTTCAATCTATTTGTCTAGTGCTTTTTCACAACACACATTGTCTCAAATCAGTCAATTCTAGATGCCGAAACAAAGTAAGCCAGAAACAAAAGCACTATGGAAGGTTCCTACCTTCCCTCGGAGCGTTCGGCCGTCCTCGCCAGTCGCCATTACAGAACTACCGGTGAGGCGGCGTTTATATCCACTATCTCTAATTATAACCCGATCCTGAACAGCTGAGCCATGGCCTATAAAGGCGTGGTGTTAAGCGTTGTTCGAGGCCGGGTCATCTTGGTTCTAACGGGGTTTCATCGCCGTCCGGTGCGCGCGTTTGTCCAATGCTGCCTGTGCGCCCAACCGTGTGCCCTAGAGATAGCTGGTGAGATCCAAGAGCTTTTAGTCCCGGAGGATCGGTATGGGCGGGTAACCCCCGGAGGTATTTATTTATGTAGGGGCACTTTTGAGGGTTTTCCTGTTCCGCACCTGCGTGCTCCTCGCACGATTCGTGGTCACACGCTTTTCGGTCCTCGCAGCTTACTTAGCCTCCCTTCAGCCGGGAGTGTGTTCCAAATAGGACACGCCCCGGTCTGCTCTTTTGTTTTGAACTCGCGCTTGCCCTCTTGCGCTTCTGAACGTCTCTCGATCTCTTCGCGCCGGTGCTTCCCGTGCATTTAAGGGTTTTTTTCGCATTGGCGCTTTGCGCCTATTGTGTATGATACACACTCGCACTATAATGGCGCTTATGGGCTTGTATGTGCGCCCTTCTGGCGCTACAGCCCGTTCCGCCTTTTCTCCTTCTCCCTCGCGCTCCATGCGTGTCAGAGCTCACGCTCGCCCTCTGGTAATTCGGCATCCTTTTTCACTCAATACAGCAGCAACCCTGTCTTTGTGTCAAATGGACACTGTCCGGTGGTCTTGTGCTCTACTGAGTCTGACTCTAGTCGTACCTGGCTCGAGGTGTGTCCCGACTAGAGAAACCACTGGGCAAAGACGCACTCTATAAGACGTATCCCGGTCTTGGTTTTTTAGTTTTGCATGCACTTTCGAGCTAATTTTTGCCCCCCTGGCGTTTGGATCACCTCCGTGCCTCAAACCATTAGTGACATCCTGCAAGCTGTGCTTTCTGCAGCCATGCCTCGACTGACGCTTTGGCGTCCTCTCGCGACTAGGTCGCGCGTTGCTCCCATTCGTGGAACAACCTTGGCGTGCCAACTTATACTTTCGGTTTTGTTTTGTTAGGCTCTGCCCTTCTACCCCCATTTTGGTTGTTTTTCATTATTTCACCATTCTTATTATACGTCGTGGGATACACCTATCCCGCATACCTGGGTCCAAATAAAACACCACTCGCTATCGTAACACTTGCAATGTAAAAAAAACACGTATAAGACATTTTTTTTTAGAAAATAACTTAATTAAAACTAAAATTTAATGCTACATTGATGGTTTTAGTGTGGCTTTTGTGACTACTTTATATTAAGTGAAAGTCTCTGAAATCTATTTGTATTCCTTCTAATATTGTTGCCTTTCCACAGCTTAATCCCAGCACCCTTTTTACCTCCAAGCTTCATGTTGAATATAGTAGTAGTGGTGGAATCCTCAAGTACGCCTTTATATTGAACTAATCAAAATCATAGCAGTTTAATTCAAAATGGTGGTATTGAAGATCGCTACAGTTTTTTGGCATAGCACTTTGTAATGTTGCCATTCCTTCTGACAATACTTTTTGAATTTTTTTTTTTTTGGCTCTTAGGAAAAATATGTTGAGATGTACACCAGTACACCAGCACGGTGCTTTTAATTCCAAATTCTCAGGTCAGGAATGCACAGTTCAAGAGTGCAGAAAGACCAGACTGTTGAAGAAGTCTTGAATGAAGCACAAGTTTCTAAATGAACCCAATGTACTATTCTGCATTAATGCTGCTGTATGGAGTTTTCCTTTCCACTGTTGCTCTAGGCTCAAGTTGGGATTAGCCTTATAAGATAATATAAAGTCGTAAAGGTGCTTTGAGACAATGGTCCATTTGTAAAAAGTGCCATATAAATAAATCTGACTCAACTTGACTATGACAAATCCTTTCTTTTCGACTTACTTAATCAGACTGGATGGCAATTTACATCTTTGATACAGACCACACACTGTCCATGTCTTTCAAACAAGATCTGGAATAATGATTGATTGAACTTGTATTAGTAAACCGCATGATTAATTTCAGCCAAAATTCGATTCACAATTCATGATTTACAATTCAGTGCACAGTGAGTTAGTGGTTCATGTTCCCAATAACAGTTACATATAGATAATAACAGAGATGATTACTATTTTCATTGTGTTTTTAAATCTACAGTGTTGCATTGTTAATTCAAATATGTCTCTATGGATCCTAAACATAGTTGTATTGAAAGCCCACTAAAAGGGAAACAGGAACATAATATATAGCACAAAATAAAAACTTTGTATAACTTAGCAGATATGCTAGTGCAATGACCAATACAGTGTGCTTTCACTTTTGGCTTTCAATCCATTACAAACTAAATTACAAGCTTTTTCAACACTGATAATTGAACAAAATGATTTTGGCCAACTCTAGGTCTCTAGATAAGTGTTTTGAACATTAATGTACTTATTATAAGGTATATAATCCATTACCAAATAGTTGTTAAACTCAACAGTTCATGATATGTTTAACTAAGTATGGATTTGTCTGAACATATCCAAATCGTAAATCAAGGAGCATCTGTACAATACAACTACATTATTGCATGTAATATCTTACACGGTATGGATTTTCTGGAATTGATTAATTGAATTTACATTATTATTTAAATTATAAAAAATATATAAATTACATTTTTTACAATTAGCTAGGTACTTATCATTTTCTATTGTCGATAAGCCTTATGGAATGAATTAATTACTAAAATTGAGGTAACGCTGAAGCACATTTTTAAAGATATATTAAAATCCATGAAGAAAGTTACTGCATAATTTATTATTACTAATATAATAATGTTTAACAACAAATAGTGACACCAGTACTAATTTTTCCACCTCAACATAAGCACCATATATTACAGTGGTTTTAATGACAACATGAAAGCCTTTGTCTTACTCAATGCAAATACTTGCACTGGTCTTGTACTTCTATTTATTCAATTACAGTCATCATATTCTTCCTCTCCTCACACTGCACATTTGTCACATTATGTTCAAAATATGCAGGGCAATAATGGAGAATGATTCCAACCATCCCTTGTGGTAGAATCTCTAAATGTCAAGATGTTTGGACTTGTTGCAATGATGGTCTCACAGCATTGAAGGGTTACTATCTGTGTATGTAATGAAGACTTATGAGTGTATTTACATGCCAGCTGGATGCAGGCAGGAGGAACACAAACAATGTGCGACAGGCCCACCTGCTACAGTCTTAAGAGCATATTGTTGCTCTTGGTGGAGATAAAGAAAAAAAAACATGCATGAATGTTCTTTCACAGGAGGAAGATCTTCTATCACCATCAACATGGGAGGGGGGTTGGGGGGTTGGGGGGTTGAATCGCCGCTAGGTCCAGCACATGAAATAAACCTGTAAATCACTGTAAAATCCTGCAGCATTTATTATGGCTCTCCAAAGTCTTTTCAGTCCATTCATTTTACTCCTATTGCTTGCTCCTCTGACATCCCTCTAGCTCTGCCATTTTTCACTTTATTTCCACATTTACTAATCATGTCAGTCACTGTTTGGACTAAATAAGATATGTAATCCTTCGTGTTAATGAATTCTAGAACATTTAAGTGCTCTAGGTAATGAGATGAGAGACCATGAGAAGGTGTGGGTTCGTCTACATAAATGACCTGCTCATGACAACAATGCCCTGATTAACACACATTGCACATAATCACCATTTTTAAAAATGAATTAAGATGCTCTCCTAAACAAGAAATAATACAGTACGTTACTGCACATGTTTGGTTTTGCAAAATAGTCACCTGGATGTTCCACAGCTCATCATCCATATTATATGGAGAGTCAAGATCAAAGTAGTACTTATGGCCATAAATAAAATGGTTGTTAGGGAGAGAAGCATGGCAGAGGAAGCATCATGGCTTGAAGCTGCTATTCTTCCTCAGTTCTTGGACAGTGTGCAATGACCGAGGGAACAATTAATTTAAAAGTGTGACGGCATCTAATGAGTTATGTTATGCAGCAAATTAACAAAATGCTCATGATCTGTATTTGTTTTAGCTCTGTTATGGTAAGTAGCCATTGGTAGTCTATCTCTGTGAGGAAGGGTGCATACTGCAGCAAAATAAAAGCGTTGCTGACTGGCATAGACTTTGCTCCCTTAACCTGACCAAGCGTTTAAGCATTCAGTAGCATCACATGATGCTCTTTGGAATATTGTAAAATCATCCTGGGATAACAAGGATCATCAAAATTAATGAAAATTTGTGGAATCCATACCATCTGAAGTGCACCCTGTTGTTAGGAGGACATACCAAATACTGTTGAAATCTTAAAATGAACAACATTTCTAAATTGAACATTGTATTTGTTATGATTGTGTGTTAGAACCCAAGGATGCGGGAAAGAAGGGGATGAATGATGTACAATATGAATGGGGAAATCCCTCAATAGGATCGCGCAGCCAGCCGGAGGGAGGCTCGAAAGGGACCAAGCGAGGACGGGAGGGGAAACACCAGATCTATCCCTACAGCGCTAGATACCTCATGGGTTTCCCCTGTACACATCCGTCGGCTCTATATGCCCCGGGATGTCACCGTCTAATATGTGGGAATGAATCGCGACGTGCGTCAGCCAGGCAGCGAGTTACTGAATGACGACGACGTGGCAGCAAATTACATTGGGGCTCATAAGTAAACTAAATAGTATAGAGCCCAGGTGTTTGCTATCACGTCGTTAACCAGCGAGATGTGGCAATAGAGTCTCACTCTGTAATGGGGGACTGCTGCGGCGACTCGTTCGTGAGGTAGGAGCCCTAACAGTATTAAATAACTAAAAGCATTTTCATGGTGGACTTTATATACTGATTGTGTATCTAACCACACATAAAAATTGTCAGTTAGAAAGACCTTTTAAAATAATGAAAATAATAAATGATAAAGTTTGTGACAATGAGAGATATATAGAACTTGGGTACGTACAAGTAAAGGATCCTCAGTATCCTGATGCTGTATATTTTCTGGAAACAGTAACTGCTATCATGTGGCATATTATGTTCTATGTGAGGAACAGAAGACAATATTGGGCTAAGCAGAGCAGCAAAGTGTCTGCAGTTATGATGAAAGGTCTTGATTTAGTGTGTTATAACATTCCAACTTCATTTACAGTTGCCAGTTATCTCCGTTCACACTGCACAGGAGTTCACAGAATAAAATCACCAGAGATTTGTGGGAGTAACATTTTTTAGCTGGTCTTCTCGACTAGGTTGGTCCATTATGTGAACTGGCATTGCATACTTCTACTTTATACGTATATATGGGTCATATATTGTGACCCAGCTTTGTACTTGTTAAGATAGGATAAGATACCCCTTTAATATTCCTGCAGTGGGAAAATGTAGTTTACAGATTAGTAGTAGAAATAGAGAATAAAATGTGGTAAAGAAATGAATATCGAAGATTTAGCTTAAGAAAAATGTATAAACGTATACACACACACACACACACAAAATGGTGTGAAAAAGTGTTCTGCATTCTGCAAGTATGAGTGAGCCAAAATGCCTCCAAAACGCTGTAAAAGACTCAATGCAAGTTATCGCAAACGCTTGGTTGTAGTTGTGGCTGCTAAGGGTGGCCCAACCAGTTATTAGTTTAGGGGGCAATCATGTTAGGGGCCATGTAGGTTTGGATTTTTTTTCTCCCTTAATAATAAACACCTTCATGTACAAATTGCATTTTGTGTTTACTTGTGTTGTCTAATAATTGTCTTAATTGTCTTGTCTGTTTAATTGTTTGACTACTATTTAAATTGGTTTTATGTTCCGAAACACTTAAGTGTGTCAAACATACAAAAAAACAGGAAATAAGGAAGGG
This sequence comes from Parotocinclus spilosoma, assembly GCA_033117975.1. NCBI lineage: Eukaryota > Metazoa > Chordata > Actinopteri > Siluriformes > Loricariidae > Parotocinclus > Parotocinclus spilosoma. Next base: position 12,532 of record JAVSBV010130358.1, read on the forward strand.
GGCAAACATTTTTTCACACCACTGTATATATATATATATATATATAATCAATCATTTCTGATAACTTTGTCAACATGTTACTACTGATATTGTGTAATTAAGATGCTTTTCACAAAAAAATACTGTATGTTATTCTTAATTTATTTGAATTCATAATATACCTGGTGTTTATAATCTGGTAAAAAAAAATCACCATAATGACTGTTTTGTTTTTATTCAATGTTTTATGATTATGGCACTATAAGGATTATCCATATTGCATTGTACATCATAGAATTAAGAAAACTAGACTGAGCTACTACACGGCTCTCAAAAAATTAAGGGATATTTAAAAATAAATATAAATTGATTTAAAAAAAGCGTATGCTTTTATGACATTAAACAAGATAATCAGAAAAGCAAATGAAAAGTAAAAGGAAGTTGTTCAATTATGCAAATGATATGCAAACTAAATTATTGTGATTGAATAACAAGTGACATATTTATGGTGGTGTACAGGAGCATGTTAAACTGGACGAGAGTGCCACACATGTTCAGTGTGACTGTTCAGTATGGTCAGCCAAGACTGACTGAATGAGATCCTCTTAGTATTATTAGTACTAATACTATTAGTATCATGGAAATTAGTGTAAGCCAAACGTGGCTACAAACCGAGGCACCAGGACCCTGTCCCCACTTGTATTTTGAGATTAAAGTCATAGTTTTGCTAAAGTATTATTAAACAGTAGTATTTTTCCTGTAACCTATCTATAAAACTGAGGGAGTCAGAGAATTTAACAACCGATTAAGTAGAGAACGAATGAATGAATAAAACTATAACCTACTTTCATGCAGACTTTTTGAACAATTAAATACTGTAGATATAGTAGAAAACATGAAATACATTTTTGTGGTAATTCAGTAATTCAGTGGTAATAAGTGGCTTATGTGTCTTTTCTCTTTATTGGCAAAATCATCCATCAGTATTTTACTTAACTTGTCTTTCAGTAGAAGTCTAATAAAATCAATGTGTTTGTATCACTGTGTATTTTGTATTTATCTTTATGCATCTCAACATATCATCAAATGCTCCATTTCTGGCATCAGTATTCAGGAAGAAAGAACAGATGTGGTAAGGGTAATGACTTGCTGGGATGTGACTTTAATACAACACGAACCTGCACTTTTGAATCAATGGAAAGGAGGAAAGATTCGAGAGGATTCAGCTGAGAGCTAAATTATATTCAAACAGCTACTCTTCCATGAAATATATTTGCACATTGATTAGAATCATAATGAACACAGTAACTATGGGAGTGTCTATGTGTGTTGCACAAAATATGGTGAAATCTAGTTAAATTCTACATTTTCTTATAGTCATAGGTAAATAATTAATTTTAACATAATATTTCTATAACTACGAATTGGCTGTGCAAATTATGGTTATAGAATTAGTCTACTTTGTTTCCCTTTTTCGTTTTCTTCTTTTATTTCATTCTCGCCACATCTGATACTCACTGCTACCTCTCTTCCACAGCCTTCTCAAGCAGGAAACGAGAGCTGACAGCACCTCTCTCCCCAGGTACAACGGCAATCAGAACACAATCAGGTCAACATCCACCCATCCATTACTTGTAAAAGGGCCCATAACCTCTAAGGTACAATCTGAATGGTGGTATGTGACACAAATCGAATCCACAAAGGATATTTGCACTATAAATGTGGCACAGCTGCCCCAAGAACATGATTAGAAGTTTCAGAGCTTTGTATATTACATTAGAGTACACCACCTTACCAGGGTAGAGGCAACAAGAGGCAAGAAAATGTTCAAGATGGACAGCGAGAAATTAAATGAGTGTCAGAGTGTTTGTGCGAGAAAAAAATATAGTGACACAGTGAAATAATATGAAGGTATAAAGATATGAAGGACAAAGGGGGAAATGGAGAAAGTTTGGTTGTGAGATTGCTGGCAATTTGCCAGATACAGTGGGGAATCTGACAGACGTTTTACCAATTACAAAAAATTAAGATGTCTGTATTTTTTATCGTAGGTATATTTCAACTGTGAGAGACAGAATCTAAAAAGTATTTGAGCACCTACCAGCCACCAAGAATTCTGTCTCTCACAGACTTGTTAGTTTTTCTTTAAGAAGCCCTCCTACTCTGCACTCATTACTTGTATTATTTGCACCTGTTTGAACTTGTTACCTGTATAAAAGACACCTGTCTACACACTCAATCGGCGACACGGTGGCTAGCACCGGTGCCTCATAGCAAGAAGATCCTGGGCTGAATCCCAGGGTGGAGCAGCCTGGGTCCCTTATGTGATTAGTCCTCCCTGTGTCTGCGTCTTACTATAGGTACTCCGGATTTTTCCCACAGTCCAAATACATGCATGTTTAGATTAATTGATTACTCCAAATTGCTAATGACTTGTGTGTGTATATAATCAGCTCTGATATAATCTTGTGTGTCTCACTGAAACGGTCACTGATGCCGATAGCAATGGTAAACAAACAAATAAAACAAACAAACACACCCAATCAATCACACTTCAACCTTTTCACCATACTCAGGCCACTAGGGACAAAATTGTAGACCTGCATAAGGCTGGGATAGGCTACAGTACAATAGGCAATAGCTTGCTGAGAACGCAACAACTGTTGGTACAATTATTAGAAAGTGGAAGAAACAAAAGATAACTGTTCATCAGCAGTTCTAGACAATAATGACTTGATTTAGCAAGTATCCTTATGCAAGGTGATTTATAGTCTTACAATCCAAGCAATATTGGGTTAACGGTCTCAATGACACAATGATTACAGCTTGGCAAAGTAGGGATTTGAACCATAGATCATCTGGCCCATTGTCCAGTACCTTAACAAAGTAAAAGGTGAAAGAAGGCACATATAAATCTAAATACTTAATATCTGTTAGGGTTCCTACCTCTCGCCATGGAACGTTCTACCGTCCTCACTGATTGCCGTTACAGAGCAATAGGTGAGACGGTTTATAATCTGTGCTTAATTTACGACCTGATGACGAACACCTGCTTTTCCTGTTACTTAAATGTGGGTGCTAGCATTGTTCATGGTCAAGTCGCCATTCCACCCCACCTGCGCACCCGACCACTGGTGCGCACATGCACACACACCTTCACACCTTCCGTAACTGAGCTCACGCTCTTTTCGTCCTCGGCCACTATCGAGTCTCACTTCAGCAGGCTGCGCGCCCTGATTGAGACGTACCCCGGCTCCACTTACATGCGCCAAACGTGCACCAGAACTCATGCTCACCCTCTGGCGCTTCGGTGCCTTCCGCGATTTATTCTCATTACACTCGCGCCCGAGTTTACGCTCGCTCTCTGGCATTTCAGACTACCTACGTGCCTGATTTGGGGAGACGTCCCCAAATCAGCCCGTTATCATGCTTTCTGCACGTCTGCCCGGTTTTGTCACTTCGATCAGTTCGCACGTTGCTCCCACACTTCCTTTTTGTTTCTCTGTGTTCAGGAGCCTTTTGGCACCGCTTTTTTACCCTTTTAGTTATTTTTATATTATTTCCCATTATTATTATATGTCGTGGGATTACGTCACTCCCGCATCTTTGGGTCCTAACACATACCGTAACAATATCTAAATTAGATTTTTTTAAAAGTTCAACAATAAACCTATACAGTAGTTTAGTCACAGAGTAGAGCATTGTAACATTTGACTAATTAGTTGTATATCTGCTCATGGGATTTAAATTTAAGACCCGTTTATGGTGAATATGAAATAATGATTATATGACAGAAGACGCTCCGGACATTTTCTTGCACCATGAGTTTATACAACCATTTTTGACGCCCCCATTTACAATCATGCACAAAACGATTTTTAAAAAATGCACACAAAAATGAATGCAAAAATTTACTCTGCTATACACTCACAAAAAATATCCTAAAGGTGAATGCCACAATTATTCAAAGTAACTGAAGACCAGAAGAGGTACTGCCAATCCGCAGTCTCAGTAAATATACTGCCTTACTTCTGAAATAAAAAGAAGAATGGAACTACAATAATTACACTCGACAACAACCACATGACAGTGTGCCTTGGCCTAAGGCTAATGCCAGGCTCGATGGTTGCTGATTGCTTTGTGTTACCTTGACAAATGCCGGTCCAGAATCAAAATATGTTCATTATGAGATGTCTTCATGAACACACAGTGATTGAAAATTCCACAAGGCAAACTTTCTCTTATTATTAGAATTTAGGGGAAAAACAATTTACCCAAATGAAAAAGAAATAGCTATCTGATATAAGCTTTTGATCTAATTTATTTCATCAAAACTTCAGCTGCTGCTTACATTCGATTAATGCAGTAAATTGCTTTGGCTTCCACTTTCCTGATGAATACAGTAAGCTAAAATGATTTCCAATGAACTTTTATGCACTTCCCAATAATTGTAAATGGCACACACATAACTGAGTAGGGAATTTGATATTGTTTTGCAGATATCAAATAATTTTCTCAGACCACTTAATCTCTTTATGATCTCATTTTGATATTGGCATTTTACTTTTAATTTCTATCCCCTTTCCTTGCTTCATTCTGACAACTCCCATTTTTAAGGCCTTGTTGTTCAGCCGTATTTCTTTATTCCATTTTGATATATGATCACAAGCAGAGAGTAGAATGATAGACAGTTTTTTGTCTGTGGGGACAGGTAGACATAGCTGTCACACACAGCTATGTCTACAAACACACACACACACACACACACACACACACACACACACACACACACACACACAGTCCTTTGCCAAAAGCTGAGTAAGCCCTGAAAGCCTGGCTTTGTCTAGCTGAGGGTCTCCTTCTGTTTGAAGCTTTGTTTTCTGGCCTTTCAGCAAGATAAAAATCACAGTAAACAAACAGGAAAAAAGGTCTCCATACTGTGATAGATGCTCTCTCTCCCTCCTGAATCACTGCCACAAACTCCACAAAATACATAGCACAATAACTGACTCCAAACATCCCAGTACATAAAGACATATAGTGCATCCGGAAAGTATTCACAGCACTTCACTTTTTCCACATTTTGTTACGTTACAGCCGTATTCCAAATTGTATT